>JARKHS020030003.1:0-41767 GCA_030143305.2 Amblyomma americanum
GCTTGTTTATATTTCGTAAAAGTAGATACGAGAAGAAAACAAAAGCAGCACGTACAATCATCTTCAAGTTAATAATTATCATTGCCGCTTAATCTGTGGTAAGAAGCTGCTATAAAGACACGGCGGTTGTCGTGTAGCCTAGTATTGTATAAATCCAGAAAACTAAGTTCAAAACAAACAAGAAAGGATGAATTGCTCCTAACCCAAGCTTTCGGCGGGTGCTGTCGCACACGACCAGACAGCTGCAACGACCTCCTTTAATTTTTTTTGTTTACCTTCGCACACCATAGGACAAAACAGAAAAGGGGGGGGGAGCTGTGTAGTTGGCCCTCGTAAACACTTCATGAAGCCGGCTTGAATGCCCATAAATCGCTCGGTTTTCATGTCCTTGTCATATTCTTCGCTGTCCCTGCAATGTTTTTTTCCGCTATGCGATCCTCTTTGCTGGCTAATGACCTGCTACGATTCTAACTTGTCTACATCAACTTTTCGGTGCCGCATAACGAACCGTTTATCTCGATACTGTAGTACATTGTCCCTTTGTTTATTTAGCACAACTTTTTTTCGCGCGCTTTTATGTAGCCCAGGATTCAGTATCGTAAGTCGCAGCTACTGAGCAAGCTTCATCACCCAGTGCATTAATTTTCTTACTGCCACCGAGTCCCGCCAGATATAATGCAGCACTTGTCTCGACAGACTTATAGATTCAAAACCCTTGGCGCTTGTTAATTTACTTCCAGTCTAGTTAAACTAAACTAAATTATCTTGCAGGATTACGCGCGAAATTTTGACCGCATCGTTCCCGTTACCTCACACGCGTCTATTACAGTCACACCAGCTGCGGTCGCTAACCATGACCCTCGCTTGTGAATTACTAACGTACTCTTCATGAAATATGAACACAAACTGCGTTGCAATCTCATTTTTACTTTGAATTGTTGTAAAAGATTGCGCCATAATAGAACGCTCGAAATTTTAAAAAATTACGTGTCCCCTCGACCGCAAAAGTCGGTTGTCGGCGATAGCAAAGAACAAGTTTCGAGTATCCCTCTCACGCATCAAACGCTGAATCTGTCGATGAGAAAAAAAAAAGGGCGTTCAAACTAGAAAGCAATTGAAGCGTTTCTTACGCCACACCCCTCAATACTGATATGATGTTTGCATGTGCGCGCATATACGCGTCTGCTGCAAAAGTACATTGATCTCACTAATAACTGTTAAACACCTTTCAACGTATAGGTTGCCACAGCCAAACAAAAACTGAAAATGAGGAAAGCTTTCACGAAAACGGTGCTCACCTACTAATGCTTTACCGGTAACTACGTATCAGTATTTCAAAGTTAGTTTATTTCATTTCGTTTCTATTTCTACCAACACAGTCTTCAGTGACGTCAAGTCATGCCCCGCGCAGTTACCTGCAGTCTCTAATCCCGGTGTCATCCCTTTTTAAATCCAAGAGTAGCCCACTTGTAGGACCGGATACCAGCGCGCACGGAGTCGTTTCCTCAGCCACAAAAGCAACCGAGCAATTGCTTTAAATTTATTTACCGAAGAGCGAACGACGCCGGCTATAGCTGAGCCTTGGGAGCCGTCAAAATATCAACAAGCAAGGTGCGCAACAAGGGCTCCGCCAAGAGTCGAGCCAAACAATGTGTTGCCAGCGACCCGAGTTTTCTCCTACCCTTTTGCACTCTTTTTACGCCTGTCTTTCATTGCTTCCTACAGCCTTACGCAAACATTTTATATGTTCTTTCACGAAAACCGATTGACTCGTTTTGTCAGTGAATTGCGTATTTTGTTTCCATCGCATTTTTGCGTTTAGCGCGCACTGCTTCCATCGAATCGGTGCTGCCCCTTATTCTATTGCGTCGCCTTTCCTGCCTCCGGTGGGACTGCGCGAGAATTCTTCGTGTTGAAGAAAAAGCATCGGCCAAACAGTTCGAAAGTCTCTCTGTGTATGCCTGTCCGGGCGCGCGAAGGCAGAA
Organism: Amblyomma americanum; assembly: GCA_030143305.2. Lineage (NCBI taxonomy): Eukaryota > Metazoa > Arthropoda > Arachnida > Ixodida > Ixodidae > Amblyomma > Amblyomma americanum. Next base: position 1,986 of record JARKHS020030003.1, read on the forward strand.
AGGGCCCTGGAGGAGCCGGATGGGAGAGAGAGAGAGAGCGATCGGGGAAGGGGGAAACGGCGCGATTTTGGAATCCCCGGGTGGCTTGTCTTACGTGTAATGGCGCCTGGGCGACGGGATTTCGGCGGTTGCGCGAGAGGCCATACCGCCTGCGGCCGTTGTGCAAGCTTCCAATTCTTTAAATTTCTTGTTTTACTTTTATATTTATTGATCTGCGGTGCTTTCTCCTTCCAGTCCCCCCCCCCCCCCCCCCTTACTGCTGCTGCACCAGCAGTCACGGATGACAATAAATCCGCTTTATTTGTGCGTCGCGGGCGTGCGAATTTTTATTGCTTCCAACGATTTCCTTTTCAAGCCGTCGTAAGCTCGCAGGTTTTCCCGATGATCTTTCTTTCTTGCATTTCTGCGACGGGTTTGTTCCGAACGCATTAGGGGAACCTGTCAATTCCAGCCGGCCCTGATACAGTAAATGTCAATTTTGTCTTTCTAGCTGCTTTTTTTTTTTGCACGCGGTGTTTCACTCTCTTTTGTTTCTACCTTCTTTTTTTTAAAGAACCTATTCCGACCACCGAAAAGACTGCGTCCGTTTCAGCGCTCCTACCGCGCGGGACGACCTTATTGATACACATTTGCTCAACAGCGCGCGCGCCACGACAGACGCTCGTAAAAGCACGAAGGTAACAAATTGATTGAAAGTGATGAAAATGCGGCGTATTTCAACTTTTCCTTTCACTTCCGCTCTTTCTCTATCATTTCCTGTCGTTATTCGTCTATTTTGTCTTAGTTTTTACCTCGTTTTTTCTTTTTTTTTCTTCTCTTTCTTTATCGGCGTGCATATTCGCACTCAGAAGGGCATGGTGCTTTCATTGCAACTTACTTTGTTTTGCAATTTTATTACAGTAATCAAGTGAAATTATGTGCTGAACGTTAGTAAAGAAATGTAGCCCGTTTACCTATCATCGGAAAACCGTGCTATTTCGATGAAAAGTTCCGGGCGCTCTGACAACGAACGATTATTCGGAAGTGACTGTCGTGCATCTATCTGTCACACACTTCTATACATTTGCTTTCTTTCATTTTCAAAACGCCCTAAGGGTGACGAGGAAGTGCATTACCAGAAGCGGCCATATCGTTGATTGCCCTGCTATTTTGTATTATTGTGGACGCGACAGTATTCCCTTTATCACTCAGCACCACTTCCTTGCCTACGAATAATTTGAGTATTCGTATCTCTGTTTATATTTTCATCTTATACAACAACTACAACTTTGATCCAAAATAAAATTATTTAAATAAATATTATGCATATCCGCCTCCGTAGTAGCTTAACCAACAGTGCCTGCGTAGCAGTGCGTACTACGCATTCTTACTCCCGGGTAGCGTGAATACCAGGTGTTTCAGGGAATCCCATCCCTCATTCATAAAAAAAAAAAGGGTTTTTGAGATAAAGAGAAGCTTTTTGCGCCATAGTAACACCAGTGTTGGCGGACGTCGCAAAACTGGCGAACCATTCTTTCTAATAATTGATTAATGAATTTCTAACTATTAACTTGATAACCATCACCGACAGGCGCCAGATTGCAATTAGCGATTTGTAGCCTGCCGTCAGTAGTTGCCGTATCAGTTTTTATAATTCAAATATCGCGATTCTGCGATTCGTAATTCAAATATCGCGAGCCAGTGGAGAGCGCAAAGCGATGTCCATCAAATCGCGTCGCTCCGTGGCGCACATGCCACGTGACATTCTTTGCTCCGTCCGCACTGGAGCTGCCTATTGGTGAGGAGCGTGGAGCACCACAGCTGGGGCGGAGCATACATGGTCACAACGTTAACGGAGCACGCGTGTTGCGCAAGTTCGGCATGCAAAAAAGCCGGGAAATTTTTGAAGCCTTCGTTAGTCACAGTTAAAAAGATAAATGTATCAGTGATCCTTCTCTTGCGTTGGGAAAAAAGAAATAGGTTATGTGAATTCTAACCTGTCCGTCTGGTCAGCCACGCAAGAAGAAGGAAAAACATGCAGACGTGAAAGAATTGACATGCGTTGCGGGGAAACGCAAATCTTTGTTAGCATTTCTTTGACCATCATTCCTGTTGGTGAAACGTATTCGTGCGCTAGGGGTCACCAGCGCCGCGTATTGTAGATAAATGCCTCCTTTCTCTGGAATAAAATCTAGTTCAAGTCCGGCGTCCATGGCGTCTACTCTGCCTCTGTCAGTCTATTTTATGTGCGCAGGAAAGATGAGTCAAATGTGTAACATGATTCGCCTGTTTTCTGACATCCGCCAATACTGTTATTATTATGCCACAAGACGGACGTCTTTACCGCACACACACAAAAAAAAACTGTTTTAAAAAATTAACGAGGAGCTTCTCTTTTCAAAACCTGACCTATCGTCCAATGCATGGTCTCGTGAGAAACCTACTCTATAATCAGACGGCTGCGTGGTTCCGCACTGAACGTCCAAATGAAATTTCACACTAAGCGCGTTGCACAAAGCAGTCAGAAGAGGCAAACAGAAGCCGTATCAAGCGAACGTTTCAAACCAAGGTTGTGCCGCAAACGATGCCCAGAAGGCACCAAAGACGACCACTAGAAATGGCGGGAGGCTGGAGTTAATGAATATACAAAAGGTTTCTTCGGAAAGCAAACTGCGGAACGTGCAACACCTCTATATACTAAACGAATATAACAAAGTCATAGGGGCAGAGAAAGAAGATAAGAGACACTGTAGAGAGCTTAGCGCAGGGAAAGAGTCGGCGGGAAGAAATAAAGCACGTATACGCGAGGTAAGCTTGTCGAGTGCGCGACGGCAATTCCGGGATAATGGCCTGCTTAGCAGCGAGCACCAGGGAACCACCCACTCGAAGCTCCCTGATCCCCCTCGACCTCTTCCTCCTCGCCCGGCTCGCTCGCCCATAGACGGCTGCATGGCTCGCGCAGTGGCGCCATTTAGAGTGCGCCCTCGTTTTTTGGGCCATACAGCCAACGCACCCACACGCGCGAACGTCTAATATACCACTCGACGGCAACGTTTTCATTCGAAAGCACTACTTCACGAGTTCCGACCGGCTCACCGAGTTTGTGTGAAGCTTGTCACTGAAGGTGAGGGTGAAATAAATAAATAAATAAACAAATAGATAAAATATTGCCGTGACTGGAATTAGATCCCGCGGCGGTGCGAAACAGATCAGTTTCGATGACCACTGCACGAGAGTACTATGCTATCACCGCAGCCAATCACTCCGCGTGTTAAACCGGAACACACTCTCGCGTTGTGAATTGCATACCATCGGCTTGATCGACTTATACTACTATCGAACTGTTATCGTCGCCAGACGTGCTGACGACCCAGCAAAGCAAAGCCATGAGCCAACCAGGCTAGACACATGTTTTCGCACGTCTACTGGGTTTTACTAAGTTAAAACCCCACCCCTTTTTATTCTTTTTTTCATACCACAGACTTCAAACTTCGGTGCGCCACTTTTTCTGCCCCAAAGCCTCTACCGGCGGCAGTCTAAATACCAGCACCGATGCTGTTCTACGTCCACAGACACCTTGCCGCGTTGTGGAAGCTCTATCCGTCTCAACATTCATTCGGTGAATCTGAAACGAAAGCTATAGTCAGCGCCAGGAAATCGGAGGTTGGTAACATTCTGCGCATAACAACGGCTTGCGAATGGTTACCACCCGTGGCAACGGCCATCGCGATGAGCCGGCCTGTGATAGTCTCGACCCCGGTCAACCCTTCGTAACCTTGCACACGCTCAAATACTGTTGAGAGTTCGGCTCTTGATATGCTGACACAAGCTGTAGCTTTCACTTTAGTGCAATCAAATTGCGCGACTTTGTACGCAGCGGGCGTCAGATGTCAGAAAACGAATTTATACCACCAGCACCCCTAGCAGCAGATGCCAGTGGCGGTACGTTTTTGGGGAGACAGAGTACGCAAGTTTTCCCACATAACATAACCTGGGACAGGACTCGAAAAATTTCAGGCACACCCGCTGAACACTGCGTGCAACTTGTGCAAAAAATGCGTTGCAATCAATTTTCCGCGGAAAACTATATAATCTGTGCAATCAATTTTCTTCTCCGTCTTCAACTTCTTCCGCTTCTTTCAAGCTCCATCTGGATAGGATGGATAACTAGTCACCCTACTTAACACGATAAGGCATGCAGTGTTAGCTATAAGCTTCCACCTACTAGTGTACGTTCATAAAAATATGCACAAGTCTGTACCCAAAACTGGGGCCACGAAAAATCGGTCCTCAAATTCGTAAAAGTCGTTTATGAATTTAAGAAGCTGGCTGCTCTTTCGCTGCCTCCTAGAGGCGCTTTAAATGGTTAATGATTAGCAATTAAATTACCTTCGGGAGCTGAATGCGTAAGGGAGAATATACGACGGGCGTTAAGGGTTCCAAAAGAAGTGCTATACACCCGCCGCGCCTTCCCGAATGCCAGTCTCGCACCGCAGTTACTTCACATGTCCGGATAGCCAAGCTGTTCTACAAACCTCCTCAGCCCAGTGCCTGGTCTTGCACTCCATTACTATTCGCTGCTCCTGTAGCGTTGCGCAAATAAGTCCGAATCCTCGAGTCCATCTTCTTCCAAACCAAACTCAGTCTCCAATGCATTAACTGAAGATATAGCAGCAGTTGTCTGTAGTGTACACATTGATCCAAAGGCGCGAAAGAATCGCACGCTAGTGGGAAGACATGCAAGAAAGCAAGCACATTCCCCATAACTAGCGTGGGCACCTCCCTAATAGTAAAGTGGAGCGAGGTGAAGCTGCAGCGCACACCGGAGTTCAACAGAATACATAGTTATTATTGCTTGTAAAAAAACCCAGGAAAAGATGCAACTGCACAGGACAGACAGTGTGCAGTCGAACTCTGTCCTTCATATCGTAAAATCGCCAGTAACCGTGCATTCAGTCAGTGAACTCCAACTAGGTTAACGTTTCGTTGTAGCATTCGACAACCGTCACTAAAGTGTTAAAACAACGCAGCGAATAACCCCTAACTCTCGATCTCGGTAAAAATTGTTTCCATGCATCTTTCTGACTATGAGTATATTTGAACGGCGGCAAAATGCTCATTATTGTCCAGAAAATTGCATTTAAAACTTTCGCTCTTCGATTCCAACTCATAACGCTTACACCAAGAACGGACTCCGTTATCAGCGTTCTTATTTGAACGGTGGTGTGCCTAGCCTCTGCGATCCACGATTCAACTGTGATGACACAGCGTAGTTTACTTCCGAAATCGGTCGGTGATGGCGACACCTGTATCTCATTCCGTGACCTAATGTAACTTATAAACGCTCCGTTTTCCGAGAAAGTAGTTTCTTTTTCCGTCAGAATGTGGCAGTTCATCAATACAGGTCAACTATACAATTCCTGCCCTGTGCCCGTTTGAGCGCCAGCCTTCCAAATGCTAAGCGCTAAACAAAAAGATGTCACCTTCGTCATAAGTATGGAGTTTAAATGGGTTCACTCCAGGGCGTATAACCAGAACCACAGTGCTAGGTTTAGAAGAAAGCCGCCATTGGTCTCTGCATTTGACCAAGGATGCTCAGCGCGACACGCTTCACGGTCAGCGCACGCGTGCGCATCTTTCAGGCGTGTACAGTGCTTAAGAAGTTTATTCGTTCCACATAGCATAATAACTATGTTATTTTGAAGTGAAAGTACTCGTGCACCGCCAGCGTTCTTTAACGCTTGGCTCAATGTACGAAGAAAATCCTGCACAGCGAAGGGAAAGGAAAGCGCCGGGAGAGGAGGTGGGGTGGGAGAGTGCCAGTTAAAGGAGTAACGCCACCCCGTTACTGGCTGTGACGCTATTCGTTAGCGCGGTGTCAGCATACCGGCACGAGACAGACTCGGGGAAGACAGCCGAGAGACGGACGAGTGGTGGACAAGGGGTAAACATGGAAGCGCGCTGGGCGTAGCGTGGCTTGCAACTTCGGAAGAGTAAACTATTTGGTCTCTGCATACCGGAGTTTCGGTGCTTGTGGTTTACAGGGAAACGTGCTTTAAGCCGGAAGGAGACGGACGGACGCAATGAGGGGAGGAAAAGGAGGAATTGAGACAACGAACGCGCTCAGAGTTCTCCCCGTGTTTACGGTTTCTGGCCGTTGCCTTATCCTGTCCCAAACGAGTTTCTTTTTTTTTCTCAGCTCACTTTCCTGTCGTCTCGTGAAAGAAGATGCGTCGAGTGTCGCAAAATTTTTGCGGGACAAATGCTGTCTCTGTGCAGTGAAACATGCTTAAGCTTTCAAAACTGCGCCGTCAGAAACGCTTGGGATTGAGCAACTCTTGTAAATTACGAGAGTGTGAGCGGCCGTTCTGATAGCGACACTGCCTCCTTCTTCACCTCTACTAGCCGGCGCTTTTCTCCCGACTAGACGGATGGAAGAGACTTACTTGATTGGTTTACAAGCAGCAACTTCACGACCGCGAGTGGTCTGTAATTAAACATGCGCCTCATTCGGTGTCATAAAGGAAGCAAACTAATAAACAGCTGCTTGGTTTATTGCTCTCTTCTTGGAAATAAGATGTGCCTAATCACGGGTACTGGCGACTGCTGGTTTTTTTTTCTTTTTGCCGGCTGTAGGCTGACTCCGGTAAATATGAGTTCTAATATGAAACGTAATTGAAGACATTCAAACATGTTCACCAAAATTCACCCAGGATGAAATTCACAGGATCCATAAAATAATGACGCGCTGACAAGTAGTCTTAAAATAACACAAAATAAGAATCAAGGAACGCGCGATTCCACTTTTCCTTTTGCCCATCTCCTTTAATAAAACACAAGTCAGGAGATGGAACAACGGTCGAACACGTGCGGAAAGCGCGAACATCCGACATTTGTACAGGGATACAAAGAATAAAAAATGAAATTTCTCGCCGCGCGTAATTCAGAATGCCCCTGACATCTGGGGTGCTATTCCGCGGCCGGCATTTCAGGATACAACGTTTCGCCGTGCTATTGTTTTACTCCTTCCGAGCGAGGCTCCCTCCATCTCCGTTTTCATCTCTTCTTTATTCTTCTTCTTTCCTTCCTTCCTTCGCTCCTCGGGGTTCAGGGGCAGCGCGCGTGACGAGGCCGCCGTATATTGACGCCAAGGAGCAATGCGCGCCGGCCGCGATTTTTCGCCGGTTACATGGTTTTACGGCAGTTGTTAATGCCCCTGGGATAACCATTTTCCGAGGACGTGGGGTGTTTGCGCGCGCCAGTGCGAAATACGTATCGCCTCCATTTCCTATCTTTCACTTGCTATCTCTCTATCTCCCTCCCTTGCTTGTTGCACCGGCCCTCGCATGAGCGGGAGGGAAACCGATGTACGCGCCGAGGGAAGACGTGTTATATGGGCTTTCTTTATTGCCGCGGCGGCCGCGTCTGCTCCAACGCGGCTGGCTCCTCTTCCAATATCGTGAGGCTTGAAATAAAAACGGAGAAAAAAAAAGCACGCAGCCAGGAGCTTCATTCTCTACGACGCTTGCGTTGCGAACGCGGATCCTTGTTTCGTATCTTTCGGTGCGCGGTTCTGCGCTCCTGTTTCGTTTCAACGCCAGCCATCCAGTGGTTTCTTTGCCCTGTACGTGCTGTGGCCAAGCCGGATACAGGGCAGCCCTCCGAATTTTCACACCACTACCAGTCCCCCGCGAACACGCCTACGGTTATAGTGGAGTGAAGACAAAAAAGAGGCACAGAAATTAAGCTTCGCAGCTGAATTCGTTTAGCCGCACTGGCTTTCCAAGCCTCCGGCATGTGTTGATTGCGACTCACGTTTGCTTTGCTTGACAACCACACCTCCATGTTTTTAAATGGGGCCTGTACGTGCCCTGGTATCAATTTTAGATCACCTTGGTGAGCGGTGTTCAGTAATGTTAACCCGCATACACAAGCTTGTCCCTGAATTTATTGGTTTGTCGAGAAAGATCTCTGAGCACTTCTGCGTCCTTGTCGCGATGGCCTGCGATCTTTAGCCTGCCCTTGGAGCTTTTTGCTGATATCCTGCGCTGACGCTGCTCCTGCTGAAGCAAGTAGGATGATCTTTTCTCGTTGAGCTTACGCTGACATGATGCGTATTATTGCCTCTGGCGTTGGCAGCAGACTTGTAGCGATGCCCTATATCCTTACCTTTCCTTCTTCCTTCTTTGTGCCCCTTTTTAGCTGCCCTTTACTTTCGTTATATGTGAGGCAGGCAACCGGAGCCCTCATTTGGTTAGCTTTCCTACTTGTCCTTTTCTTGGCCGCCGCGGTGGCTCATTGGTTACGGCGCTCGGCTGCTTACCCGAAAAACGCTGATTCGATCACGGCCGCGGCGGTCAAATTTCTGTGGAGGTGAAATTATAGAGGACCGCGTACTCTGTGATGTCAGTGCACGTTAAAGAACACCAGGTGGTCGAAATTTCCGGAGCCCTTCACTACGGCGCTCCTCATAGCCTGAGGTGCTTTGGGACGTTAAACGCCCCATAAACCATAAAACTTGTCCTTTCCATTTTGTTTTCCTACTTTTCCTTCTCAATTTCTGCTTTGCTCTCTCTTTCCCTATTCAGTATAGCACGTCCCGTTTGCGGCTCTTACTGTGCCTTAAAACGTCTATTATTGCACCTGCAACTACCGCGCAAGTTTTGCCTCAGGTATCCCAACGCCCAACAAGTTTGCATCACAATCTAAACAGACGCATCGTAGATAGCTGCTTGGCCTTATTTTGCATGTATAAAAGCGCGCGCCCTCGACAGCTGCAGAGCACTGCCTTCTGGGCACTGCCAAAGCTTCGAACGTGCTAGGCATTCAATTCTAGATAGCGTTAGCCGTTCTGGGATATGCCAAGCTCGTCTGCTCGCATTTTTTAGTACGTAACACGTACGGAACAATGTATTGCGTCTCTATTTTTTTTGTTACTTTCTCTAACTATCATCCAACTGTCCTCATATATTTTTGGGCATCTGTAAACATGACAGACTTACATGCGGAGTCGTTCGCGTTTCGTGTAACTTTTCGCACTTCGCTGCCTAAAAACGATCCGTAATCGGTCAGCAAGCAACACCGCCTGAACACCATTTTCGCTTGGTTGGCATTGGGTCAAAACTGTGGCTACTCTGTTTAAAGTCGGCGCTCTACGTATAAAGCCGTAAGGCCTGTAGGGCTGTAGCATGGTCATGAAGAGCTAAATATTATTTCAGGGCACGCTATCGACGCTAGTCATCAATCTGCCGTCAGCATGACTGACCATACGACGAATCAGATACGCGAACCTCGCACTGTGAAAGGCTGTTAAAATAACACCCACGAGCACGCAGCCAATGAGCGTTGGCGACACTAAATAGCTTGTACTGCCGTTCTTGCTCGAGTTTAATCCTGCTTCTGGCAGGGTATGGGCGGTCAAATTTTAATATAAGGCTTTTTCTCTCCAGGCTAATCGTGTCCGCAGTCCAAACGAGTAATTCTGCCTCAAGAGGCGTTCTAAAATGTCTCCAGCCTCACGCGTTTGAACGCGGAGGTATAGTGTTACGTTTCCTGTGCACCAAGATTTGTGCGTTTCGTCAGTTCTTGCTATGTCAGCAACACAACAGCGAATGTTGACGCGTTCGCAATTCATTTCCATTTTTTTTTTCATCCATCCAACCTTTAAAGCTTTGATTTCAGGGGGCAGCAACCCATACACGCCACCTCTACGATGCTGCTTACGCCCTGAGGATTCACGCTTGCTGCCAAGGGCGCCGGAGAACGGTTGAACAAACAGGCGCATTCAAGTGGTATACCGCATGAAGAGATCTTTGCGATTGGCTGACGTTGTCTTCATTTTCACTTGCATTTTTGACCACTCACCCACCAATTCTTCAAATTCGCTGTTGCGGACACGTGATCTAGATGCAATGTTGCGCTAGCCCGTGCTCAAGAACGTAGCGTAAAGGGAGCTCAGGGTTTAAGTGCAAGATGAAGATACACCATCAGAGCAAAGGGTTTTCTTTCTTTCTTCGCCTAGTCTTTCGTCTCTGATCACAGTTTGCTCCATGTAGAAGTGCACCGGCTACATGCGTTGCTGATCTGTCCACTCCAATTAAATTGATTGATTTATTGATTGATTGGTTTATTGATTGATTGTTTGATTGTTTGTTTGTTTGTTTGTTTGTTTGTTTGTTTGTTTGTTTGTTTGTTTGATTGATTGATTGATTGATCGATTGATTGATTGATTGATTGATTGATTGATTGATTGATTGATTGATTGATTGATTGATTGATTGATTGATTGCCCATCTCTAATGACGAAGCCCCACCTGGGTGCTAACATTGCGACCGAAACAACTTCCTTCATTGACGTGCACGTCTCAACCACAGTGCGAAAACAGGGTAACCAGGGCTGTCTGAAAGCGGGCAGCCAAGACAAGTCGGCAATCGGCCGAACCAACTCCCTCGCTGCGGCCTACCTCCGTTTTACCTCACAGAGCACGGGAATGGACCCCTTGACGACCTATAATCGCCTTCCAGACGCCCTTCGTGTTCGGTCATTCTCAATTTGAGCGACTTGAAGGTCCGAGCTTTGACGTCGGTAGCCCGACACTTACTCGTGCGCTTTCAAGGAGCGGCGCCAGGAGCCAGCAGAGGGACCCTTAATTTTATAATCGCCAGGCGGCCCTCACGAACATGTTGCGACTGATTCAATTAGAGAAGGCGGGGAACGAAAAAGACAAATATAGCGCAGCCTTAGTGTGCGTTCAAAGGGAGCCGAAAGTTCTGAATGATGCGTGACCGCTGGCCTGTCACTAGTTAATGACTTCAAGGGGACCTGCTCAGGTTACCTTAGAAAGGTTTCGTTTTTTTTTTTTCAAACTTCTTTTCTTCGAGCACGGGTCATTATCTCTAGCAGTGGCTTTTCGGCTCTCCAGCTGTTGTACTTAATTTTTCTTTTAATCACTGAGGGCCACTTCTGACTATATTTTTTTTCTTCCTTACACACAGTCACTTTGACTATTTCCCTTTTTGCAGGAGCGAGGAACCGGTGACGTCTAACCTGGACATTTCAACTGGACACATGATCTTGGTAAGCGGGAACCTTTCGTCTTTCTCTTCTCCTGTGTGGATATTTGTTTTGTTTTGTTGTAACTTTTAAAGATGCATGTAATGATAATCAAGAAGGCGTGATTTCGCATTTGCTTTTTGTGGATTACTAGGATTATTGAAGAATAGCATTATCATCTGTCTTTTTTTTCTGTTTTCGAAGTCTAGGATTCGTCACCTATTATTTAAGTCTTTCTAGTGGTTAAGAGCGACGAAAAATCATGGAGACAACGTTAACGAGTCAAGAAATATTTTAAAAACGCTTCCCTGTTCCACCGTTAAAATAAACTTTATTTAGGGTCAGTAGAACGTTGATGGCAGCATTTATCGCTTTTCGTGCAACTCGAGAAATTATTAATGCTAAGTTGCTGCATCCGGTTAGAGCTCTGTTCTCTCTTGTGCCTTGTTTTCAAATTTTCTTGGATATAACAGTGGTTTGCTATATCTGTCCACAGTGCGACGTCATTTCTGCTTCACTAATGTGATCCTGAACAAAGCCCTAAGCCTCGAGAATGGAGAAAACTACAAACGAAGAAGTTGATCTAGTGAGATAGCACAATAAAATACTACAAATGAGCAGCGATGTTTCGAAAGCTTAGAAGACAGGAAAAAGATCTGGCTCAAAGTTTTTACTTGCCTTTCAGCAAGAATCGGATGAAACCATCCTTTCTCAGCAAAGGCTACCCCTAGAACTACTAGTAGCTCGCAGTTATTTTCACTTCTACAAACTCCGCAGCAGAATCGATGATTGTGGCCACGACAGCGTACCTCTTAAATACTGGAGATTGAGCACGAGTGTTAATGGCCACTGCGGCGTCCTGACGTCCGGTGTGCCTCCAAACTCCGGCCTGTATACGTGGAAGATGCTGAATGATTTATTTTTTCCGCGGCCCTCGTTTTCTGGAGATCTTTAGCTCAAAGTGTCGGTCGTCCGCTTTAAAGCCATTTTGCGCGATACTCAGGCAACAGTAATGTCTGCCACGTAGTCTGCATTAAAACTGAATCGCCATTGCAGTGACCATAGGCTCCCGCTGAACGGGCAAGCAAGATATGGCATAGATGCCTTTATGTTGTCATGGCCTCGCCGAGCTGTGCGGGGCGCTGACACACCCCGCCACCTAGGAGCGAGAGATGGGAACATCACCTCGTTAGCTTAGTCGGCCCACTCTGCGAGGCTATTTCCTTTCGCGAAAGGAAACGCGAAGTGAAGGCGTTCTTCTAACGCAAAATACAGGAGCCGTCACTGCAGTTGAGAAAAATCTGAAAAAATAGCTGTCGTGTGGCTGAGTCAAACCTACACAAAAAAAAGATACGAATAATCGTGAAGCCCGAGTTCTCGAAACTTGTACCAACACGCAAGCTTTTTCGGACAAGCAGGCGCTTTCAGGGGATGTCCCAGCGGCCAATCGAGACAACGCAAGCGAATGCCGGAAAAAATGACAGCGCGCGGAGCGCAGAGGCAAAAGAGCTAAGGGCCAGCAAAACCTCACTTCCAGTCTCGTCCCCGCGAACTGTCGGCATTTGCGCGAGCGCCACCACTACACCCCTCCGGAACCCCCCCTTCCCACGGAGCCCCTGCCCAGCAGCGACTAGCGCAGCTTCGAGGCGGCTGTCCTATTGCCCGCGAGAACACGGTGAAGGTGGGAATAAAAGAAAACTCGGAACGAAAACACCGCCAACTACTACGACAGCAACAACAGCAAGGCGAGAAAACAAAGCCGCCCAGCGCAGTTTTCTAGCTGCTGCTGCTGGTCCGGACGACGACGTCGACGCACTGTCGTTTCCAGGCCCGTCTACGTGAAACAAATGGAATGGAGACGCTTCGCCGGGGGGAGCGACAGGAGAGCCGTTCGCTTGTAATTCACCGGGCACAGGACGCGCGCGCGTCCGGTCCCACGGTTTCCCAACACGCTGCTCGCGGGGACGCGGCGTCGCCCGGATTTGGTCCCGGCTAGCGCGCTGCTGTCCCCCAGGGCCGCAGACGCTGCTGCAGCTGCCAAAGTCCCCCGCCCGCCAACGCCGCGAACAGTCTAAAAAATAAAGAGCGGCCAGGAATGGACATTCGCCTTTGCCGACAGCGCGGCGAGCTGCGCGCTCTGTCACACACTCTCGCTCTCATTTTGTACCCTTTGTTTTGCTTCTCTTTTGCTCTCGCTGTGAGCGCAGCCATGGAGGTGCAAGGTCTTTATGCGGAAGACAAGCTGCATCACAAGCTGCATAGCCTTCCTTGTCTAACGCCTCTCGCAAAGGTTGCGAATGTGTTAGAACTCGGTTAGAGACAGTGGATGGGCGCCTAATACTCTCTACTATACACATAGTTTTCGGAGAGGGGGGGAGGTGTTATACTATTCTGCGAAAGGTCATTCAGTGCCGCTTCAGAGTTTTGCGACTCGTTAACTCTTCTGACTCGATCGTGACTTAATTCCGTTTTTTTTTTTTTTGCCTTAATAAGTTCATTCAGTTCATGCCTCACAGGCTAGATCACTCGTCTGCTCATTTATTATGCTCAATTTCTTATCTCGATAACTTAGGTGATGCTTCTGCCCTGTCTCTGCGAAGCTGCTAGATATTGCACGTCGGAAAGGAGCAATGTACAGCCTCGCCCAAAAGTTCTCAGGCAGCATGCTGGCTCGCTAGGCCGAGCAGTCGCACACATACGGGCGTTACTTCTGAAGTTCCAGAGCAGCGGATCTTAAGTAGATGTTTACGAAGACATCATTTAGCAGCCCACAGTGCGTTTTTTTTTTACGGAGCGAATTAGGCTTATGCCAACTATTAAGAGAAAAGGTACAGGCTGATTTTATTAAACAAACAGCAATGCATTCTTGGTTTGTTTGCTAACATATCGGTTGGGTGTTTCCCTGCTCTTACATTTGTATAACCGCGCTTCATGCAGTCGAAACTGCCGGTATTACAATTCCCGTCTCCGCTGTCCTACTGATGGAGACAAAGCCGTTAAAAAAAACAAAGCGAAATTTTTTGCTTCAACCTAATCAACTCGATTTTGTATGTCTGCTTCTAGTTATTCTAACGAAGCAACCCGCCTACTCATTCCCTAGCTTTTCAGTCCTATTCATATTTTCTGTCAAACGAGCCATCCTTGACACACCACCCGTTGTAGAAAATAAGTGCTCCAAGCACCGGACGGATAAGGAGGAGAGTGCTTGTCTTGCTCCATAGATGTGAAGTTTCAAAGGTGGTGCAGTTGCCTTGATTCATGGCTGTACATCGACCGTGCTTCCTGAGAAGATTAGAAAAGTGCTGTTATTATCTCGATGGCATTATACTAAAGTTAAAGAAAAAATAAAGAAACGATGCCGTTCTGAACTGCGCCATCTGTGAATGCAACTTGACAAAAATTTACGAGGAGCTTGTGTTGCAGGCACAGTTTGTCTGTCGCGTTCTGCGGACGTGCTCACAGAACACCATATACATGTTTGAAGAGACCACTCCTATGTCCACCGAGGAGAGACAGGGACCCCTTATACCTTCTACCAAGAGTTTGAAAGTCCAGGAAAAGTTTGTTATATCCTGCGAGAGCGTGGCAGTTGATCTTGCTCAGTTTCAGTGGCAGCCACGCGCATACTTCTCGACCTCCCTTTACATCAAATAAACTCTTTGTTTGCAGCTGAACGGAAGAAAGGTTTGTGAAATTGGAAGCTCGGTTTTCAATGAGATTTGCCTAATTCATAGTTTGCGTCGACCAAGGGCATAAGTCAGCTGCTTTTTCTTTGCTTGCAACAAATGTCGAAGTCATTAAACTGTGAAGGACACACAAAATAATGGACGATTACGGGGAATTCTTTTTAACATACCAATCTTGACTTATAAAGTTAATGTCTGTTCTTTTTAAATTGACTTAAGACCCTTTGAAAGTTTTCATTAAAGATATAAGAACAGCGAAACTGCATGATTCAGCTTGAATGCCAGCGTCAATTTGAAAGCGCAGGAATACCTGCCGAAACCGTGCTGTCAATATTAGCCTCTGACTTTGTTTGGTGGGGGCGCTATTACGCAGTCGTACATGGAGGACCACCTCAAGTGCAAGGACCGCTTGGACCGCGAGTGGGAGGCGCTGTGTGCCTACGAGGCCGACCCGTGCTCCACGGCTGTCGCCTCGTTGCCCGCCAACATGAAGAAGAACCGCTACCCGGACGTCCTCACCTGTGAGTATACTCTCAAGTGTCCAATGGACCCGGTGCTTCTTGTCGGGCTTGTTGGGGCCCATAGCACAGCACGTCAAGGATATCACTCCACAAGACGAACACCACGTACTGCGCACGTGCTATCTATTCTTCTTACGTTTCTTTCGTAGTGATATTTTTGCGCGGTGTTAATTTTTTTTTTTGAACCACCCGCTTTCACTGCGAATCAAACGTGACACAGAGAAAGAGTTTCGTATAGATCTACGAATTTTCTATGGAACACTTCAGTTGCACGATCAGTGACGGCTGGCGAAACACACTTTTACTAACTTTATGGATGTGGTGTTTTCGCCATTAAAGGTTCATAGCTGATGCAGCATCGGGCTCATGATTCGCATTGGTGGTGTCATTATTGCTTTCATTCTAAAACAGAGCCTCCTTCATATTGCCTCGGCCAGTACTAGCAATATGATTAGCGTTTCAACGCCGTTTGACAGGGTAGGCAAGCTCAGTCAAACATTCCCTGGTTCATTGCTGTCGCAGCCGTCATGACTGGCACGTGGTGCCATTCACAACCGGTGCACCTTTGATTATTCTTATATTTCTCCCTTTCTCTAATACCGTGTGTCCTCATGGCCCCTTTTACGCGTACCTTAACAGGTATAGTTCTTCATTTGTGTGGATAGAAAGTTAGCATGGCTTTCTCGCGCGAGGTCTCGAGACTCTAGGTGCTACTTTACTGTATATGCGGTGCCTTGCCGCGACGGATAGGAGTACGCGATGGAGCGTCACTTAGGGATAAATCAATTCCGCCCGTAATTATGCAAAGCTCTTTGCAATTAACGGGCCGAGAGGTCGAGGCTGTCGTACGCCGGGTACCTGCATTTCCTGAGGGACTACGATCATGAAGACACAAAGGACCAAATCGCATTTGCTAAAAGGACGTTAGCTGGTTCGCGTGACGAGAACAAGGACACGGACGGTCACCCTTTTACGGTCATCAGGCCTACTTTCCAGTTTCTAACTGTCGTCGCCACGGTGTTTAAGCATACTGAAATATTAGCCAATAGGAGAGCAGGAGATGGGGATAGTTGGCACAGGCTAACCATACTCAACAGTATACGTGGAAAGGCCAGACCACTAGCAATATGCTCTTGACAGAAATCGGTGTTGCTCTCCCGTTTTTTTATTTATTTTTTTAATACAAGAATACACTTGCGCATTAAGTCACGAACGGATTCCGCGGGCGGATCACCCAAAATCCTCTAGAAAAAAAAACAACTCCCACACTTTTCACTCTGCCTAGGGATGAGAAAGTGAAAATGGTAGGTGTCCTCACCTGCTGTACAATTCCCCCACAGTTACTATTAAGCGATCGGTTATTATGTCATTAACGTTTTAGAACGTTGGTAGTTTCCTAACATGTAGAGTAAAACGCACTTTCTGCACGACATGCATTCTTTTTTAAGCTCCTCAAAGACGCTTACTTTTAATTTCCATGATCTTATTACAATTTTAACCATTACACTACCTTGACACCCTTTATTTTTGAAAACAGCGCCCGTCATCAGGCTGAAAAATAGTACAGTAACCTTTATATACTTCAGCAGATACGCCAGGTCTAAAACAGTTAGCGGTCACGCTGTAAGAATATTCTTACACCGTGCTAGCGGTACATAGCAAAACAAAACAAACATGTCTCTTGTGACGATGACATCACGCTTCTGACTTGGTCTGCACAAGCACTGCTGGGGCAGGACTAGACAGCTTAGAAATTCTCGCAAGTGCAATTTTGTATCATTTAATAAACAAGATTTTACTGCTGCTCCAAGAACACCATCGCCATTCAGGCTGACGGAAAGGTTTCAACCACAAATATATCATTTAAAGAGGGCATTGAAAACTGAAGAATTGGATGTTGGGGGAAAGGAAATGGCACAATATCTGTCTCACATATCGGCGGACCCTGAACCACGCCGTAAGGTAGGGAATAAAGGAATGCAGAGGGAAGAAAGGAAGAAAGAGATGCCGTAGTGGAGGGCTCCGGAGTAATTTCGACCACCTGGGATCTTTAACGTGCACTGACATCGCACAGCACACGGGCGCCTTAGCGTTTCGCCTCCAGCGAAACGCAGCCGCCGAGGTCGGTAGGGGGCATTCGTCATAATCCTTCAGCCCGAAGGGGGCATTCGTCATTATTATTTTCGGTCCGAAGGAATATTCTTTTCAATTTTCACAAGTTGTTGTATATTCAGAATTGTTTTGACCACAACGCGATATGAGCACAAAATATTGTGAAAATCAAAGGGCTAGACTGATTACAAAACAGGCGTAAGAAAAGAGGAAACAATGTTTTCATGTTTTCATACCACCTTTCTGAAGCTTATGAAGCTTACAGCGTTGTGTGAACTTTCTTCCACCCAAATTTTTTGCACGCAACCTTGTGTCATAAAGACAAAGCAAAAAAGGCGGCAGTGGCTTGAGCGATTCCCCGGCTCCTCTTCGATACCTCGGCATGGGAGGTCTACCTGTTGCTCTCTTCGGCCACATAGAATGACCGGCAGAACTGCGGCCTCTCATCCCTTAGACAGTGACAGAGGCGCGCGACACCACCGCCGCCAGGAAGACGGATAGAATGAGCCGCACACAGGCCAGTCGCATGAACTGCTCTCTTCCGCAATACCGTGCAGCTCGGCGGACGGTGCTACATCCCTAGCGAGAAGACGTGCGGCTGGAAGCGTGCCGTCGCAATGCAGCTTTCCCGCTTCGATCATAGCCGTCCAAACGAGCTTGCCGCAGAAAGGCATTCTTTTTCTTTGAGAAAGGGAAAAAAGGGAAGTGGAAGGTTAGAGGAAGAGTGATCTCGGTCGCTTGAACCCTCAGGTAAACACCAGCCTCTTATTCCCGTCCTTCTGGGCGCTTTGCCTGGCGCAGGCTGAGACGCACGAGGCTCGAAAGAAGCGAAATAGAATCTGGTACCTCGCACCAGCGTGGCATTCGTTATTGGCTACAGCCTCGCTAGCACTGCACGGAACTGCACTGATCCTCGGGCGCAGTACATACGCGCTGGCGCCCAGGCAGGCTCGACGGTGTAGCGGGAAGCCTGTCCGCTGCGCCTGGACGACGGCGTTCGGGCGTCCACCGGCAGCGCACAGAGACAGAGATGGGGCGCCGGGAAGGGGACGGGATTAGACGTCGTTACGCGCGGCTTTGTCCCCGACTCTGCGTCCGGGGCAACGGCGGGACCGGGCGACGGGTCAGCGCGATCGATTCTTTTGCTGCAGCAGCACCGCTCTGGGGACCCGTCCCCGGCCTCCTTTACTCCGGGTGCTTTCTCTTCCGTCTTCATCCTGCACTTATCCGTCTTTTATTTTATTTGAGTCTACACCCTGCCCGTCTTCTTCTACGTGTTTCGCCCGACAGCTTTGCTGTAACAGAACCGACCGACGAGCAGACAGACACACTTCGAGTTTAGATGAGAACCGGACGGGAGTTTGGCACGTGTAAAAGACGGTTTCGGCTCCTCAATTTCCGCTTCTCTCTATAGTTGAGCATGGATTCTGGAAAATGAAATCTGAGTGAGGAAAGAAACAAACAGCACCCCTCTAATGGCGCCTCCAGATTGTGCCAAGATTTCCTGTAGCACGACTTCGCGCCGATTCCTCGGCGATGACGAGGAATATTCATCGTTGGACATTGTTTCTCACTTTTTCTCCGAGCCCTTCATTCTGTCGGTTCTCTCGTCTATGTTTTTTTTGTTTTTGTTTTTTACGGATAGATCTCGCGTCTGCAGCCATCACTACGTTTCGTGTACTTCCCTCTGTGAGGGCGGATGAAAAGTGTACACTCTGTGTTCTTCTAAGCGCTTGCACTGATTATGTTAATATAGAAGCTTTACTACTTCGTGAACAAATATTATGCTGTGTGTGTCGTCTTTCAAAAATACCGCGAATATATTCTCTATGAAGGTGTGCTGCTTAAAAAAGTTGTCGGGACCGGCTATTTTGATCTTCACAGATGGACAACCTTTTCCAAACTTTTGCATTCCCCCTCGCTTGGCTAGACTTGTGGCTCATTCATTAAGCAAGGCTATGCTGTATCTCTCTAGTAATGTATCGCATCCCTTTGACAACGTAACCGTGTTCCACTATTGACAGTGCAATGAATTCAACTGTCTTTGAGAGAATCCGCAGTATCATCGCAAGAAAGCGACGCTTCTTGCTATGATCCGCTGCACATAATTTAGAAGTCAGATCTCTAAAATGCTCTTTCGCTCTTTCTATTTCCAGACGACCATTCCCGGGTGATCCTAAATGATGTGTCCAACGCGAACGGCTCTGATTACATCAACGCAAGCACAATCGTAAGTAGATCAAACCGTAAAAACAGCAGTATCTTTACAGATTACCTAAAAGGAAAATGAACATATTGGGTAAAAATAAAATGATATTGGGCAGTAAGAATGTTGGGCAACTACGTTCTGAAGGCACTAAAAATTAGGAGCCCAATGTAAATATATACCAGGTGCTTCTGCGAAGCCCGCCGACGATCCTTAAGAATAGGGTTTTCGAGGTAAACAGAATCTTCTTGTGTCAGAGTAATACAAGTGTCGGCGAACGGCAGAAAAACAGGCGAATCATGCTAACTAGTAATGTGATTAACTAAATTGTAATAGTTAACTTTTCAACTATTACTGATAGACGCCTGAATGCAATTATTTACTTGTAGCTGTGATTGGTAATAGCCATTTGAGTTTTTAAATAGTACACTTAAGAATTTTACGAAGGGTTGTGTGATCTTGAGCTGGTAAAATTCAAATGTAAAATGATTTATGCGCCCAGCATGCTAACTAAGTTGTTGATGCGACGATGTAGTTCGGCTGCATTCTGTCGTAATATCATTTTTTTCTCCCTCGTGTGCGCAGATGACTTCATACGGTGAGGAATGGCTGCCATTGATCAGCGTCTCCATTGTCGTGCGAGTCGTTCGATCGCTCGAGCAGCTCAGAACTGATTATGTTATGTGATATTTGATTTTACAATGATTTTTCCGGGCATTTTTTTTTTTTCACTCAAGCCCCTTGTTAAGCACCGTAGGGAAGTTAGAAAGAAGCCCAAACAGCTGTTTTGGGAAGCCTATAAAAATTTTTGTTTTTCGAATTCATTAGCTCCTCCACTGTTTAGTTGTTACACCTAGTGGCGATGCTGACAGAAAACAATCCTCGAGTTAGAAAAGCAGTCAATCTTACATCTGTGGCGTATGTTCTAAATTTGATTGTTTGAGTACGTGGAACAAAACGTTCTTGGGTGAGCAATAGCAAAATCAAAACCAGCACTTAACAACAGGAAACAAAACCGGCGTGGTTCAGGTGTCCACCGATATGTGAGACAGATGCTGCGCCATTTCCTTTCCCCAAAAATCAATTTTCAATTTTCACTTAACAAAAGAAGCACCAAAATGGGAATCCGATTCCGAGACCCACCGCTGATTTGTCTTGCAAATCTCTGTCTCCCTCTGTAGACGGACCATGACCCACGGAACCCTGCATATATCGCCAGCCAAGGACCCCTTCCTCACACCGCGGCTGATTTCTGGCAGGTGCGGAATTCGTCTTTCTTTTTTCTTTAATCTTTTATGGTGTTAGTTGAGTAAACTGCTACACTTAAGAGCTGAAATTAACACACGCGCCCACATATACCAGCTGTCACTTCATGATGTCTGTGTCGTCTAAAACACGACCGGATTTTAAGATAACGAAGCACGAAGTTCTGCCTTCCTACGTACTAAAGCATATGAATGGTAGCTGTGCGGTGGGACATGGCTGCATCGCGAAAACCGCAAACACTTAAGAAATAAACACCCATAGACACAAACAATCTGCCGCCGCGGTGGCTGAGTGGCTATGGCGCTCGGCTGCTGGCCCGAAAGACGCGGGTTCAATCCCGGCCGCGGCGGTTGAATTTCGATGGAGGCGAAATTCTAGAAGCCCGTGTACTGTGCGATGTCAGTGCACGTTAAAGAACCCCAGGTGGTCGAAATTTCCGGAGCCCTTAACAACGGCGTCCCTCATAGCCTGGGTCGCTTTGGGACGTTAACCGCCCATAAGCCAAACTAAACCAAACACAAACAATCGCTGCCTGTAGGTGTTTCTTCCTTACGTGTTTGTGGTTTTCGCGCAGCAGGTATGTCCCAAAAAAGCGACCAACTTGCCCAAAAGCTCGTTTCGTTAGCCGCTTAGTTATACTTCCGCACAACTGCAAAAAGCGATGTATCATGATTTTGACCCAGGGTTGGCGAATCTTTGTTTTGCTTGGATAACGTATTAGAGCGCGACGAAGCACGAAATTTGATGCCTGTGTGCTTAAGACGTTTGTTTTTAAACTGTGGTGCCTTGCTTAGGAATTAGTGCTTGCGGAGATGTTCGAAAGCAAGCCAGTAGGGTACGCGTCGTTTGCTCGCGCATTTTAGCGGTCACTGCCGTAAAGGTCACTTTGTTTCAGACACAAGGCGCAGGTCTCGCGTCGTTTAGCATAGAAGTTAAAAGTGTAGAAATCATCCTAGCATGTGGTGCCTGTGGCTGAAAATGCTAATTTGTTTCGCCTTTGGTAGCGCGCATCTGTCAGTATTGTAACCAACTTGGTCGTCCTAATTTTTTTTCTGCTTACCGGTAAAAAGAAATAATAAATTTCAATTTCTGCTCGTGCGCCTACGTGCAAGCATTGCTTCCACCGAGTGAAGAAGAGATCCTAAATAAGTGGTAGGTTTTATTTTATTCATTATACGATAACTAAGATGCTTTACCGACTTAAATCAGCATTACTGGCTTCTCGAAGCGCTTGCGCTAGTGGATAAGGTAACACAGAAACAAAACTTTGGCAAGCTCGCATCTAAGATATCTTGTTGATTGGGGCCAACGCACAGTAAGAGTTTTGAGCCGTTCAGCATTTTATAAGCGCTGGTATTGTTTCTTGTATGGTTTCGGAGGGGACGTAAAATAGCTGTTCGTTCTCCAATGCAGAATTAGAATATTGCTCTCGCTAGTCATTCTTGAAACTACAGAACATGCATCTAAAACAATAATTCTCATGGTTAAGAGTGTCTGGACACTGTAATGCCTATCTTGAGCTGAAAACGTGAATATCTAAGAAACAATGCTTAGGTTTTATCAGCACTGTTTTATCACTCATCCTGTCTGCTTTAAAGTCCGTTGTGCTCAATGCGGTACGGGCTGGGCAATTTTATTTTTGTTTCTTTTTTTTCAGCCCACACTAATTTATGCCTGCTTTCAAGCAGGATGATTCAGTAACCCCGACACTATTGCAGGGGAAAAACACTCAAACAAATTAATTATGAAAAACGCTTCGTTTCATGACATTCGGTGCTCGCCGAAATGATAAATCCTCTTGCATTTCACGTACTGTGCAGTCCTCCCTAACTATTTTAATTACACAAGTTGTCGGAACGCTGGGTGTACCTTGACATAAGAAACGCGGACCTCCTTCCGTTTAATATTCCAGACCATGCCGAACTAGCTGCCTCTCAAGTGAAGTTAACAAGCCTTAGTGTCAGACTGATTTCCCGTCTCTGCACCGTCTTTATATTGTTCTATCTGCTCGAAACGTTTGGCGCAGATGATCTGGGAGCAAGGCAGCGTGGTGATCGTGATGCTGAGTCGCCTGATGGAGAACGGTGTCGCCATGTGCCATCGCTACTGGCCCGAGGAAGGAAGCGAAGTCTATCACACCTATGAGGTAACACCGCATGATAGATCGCTTTGCTGTGCGCTTGCGCGAAACGCGGCATTGCGAGATTCAACGCACGAAGAAATGAACAGTTTTGTTATCCTTGCGAGCGACAATGGCTGTAGCATTCGCGATGAGACAGTATTTCGGGATAATCAAAATTGAATGTACCTCACACTACCTTCCAGCCATGCCGGCAATACCTGTGACTCCACTGATGCTTATTCTGGAACGGTGTAAGATATCTGTAGGGGGGGGGGGGGGGGGCGCAAAGGAGGGCCGGGCGGAGGGGGGATGTTGTGTCATGGTGTAAAATTTTGGCCGCTACCATCGTAGCATTGGTCCTCATCGGCAATATCCACAACTGAGTGAACGGACTTAGACGTTTAAGGCCCTTGTTTGCGAATAAAATCACCTTGACTGCAACTGAATTCAGGAAGCGCCCCTCGCCTCCTCTTGGCACCGTAACTGTGCTTGCCTGGTATGACCGCATTTGCACGCACCGTGCTCATAGGCCCACGTCACTTAAAGTCTCACGTATGGCTTTAGGCTCTGCTTAACTCTTTGATACTGCCGCTTATGTCAATATTAAGTCAGTAAATGTGCTACTGTTGGTGTCAGAAATTTTTTTTCATATTTCCATTCCGAGTATAACTATCTAAGGTGTCAAGTAGCTGCTTTGTGTGTCTAATTCAAACATTTTAAAGGCCTTCTTAATTCGTTCAGTACGTTCAGTACGTTTTCACGTTAGAACTGCATGCATTTATCAGGCGGATCTTGCTGGAAAGCGAAGGAGTTCTTGCGAGTGCTCATGCTCTTCACTCTTCCCGGCATGCTCTATCCAGTACCTTCGCATAAATTATTAGATCCCCGGCATGCTCTGATACGGTTTGCCTAATCGCATTTTGACGTCACTTATCAGCCAGTGAGTTTAGTGTGCCGTTGGGTTAGTTACTATACGTCCCTGCTCCCGAAGTTTCGCTTCACAATCTCGCCCTGACAAAGCGCGAAACTAAAGTTAGCGTCATCATCCTACCTTATTGTGCACGTCGCTCAAAGAGCCTTGTTTTTCCCGACAAGAAGACGGCGCGCAGACGGGCGGCTGGCTTGCCCGTTTGCTTGTTTTCGGCTTATGGCGGGCAATTCACTGCCGTCCAAACAAAGCAGCGTTCGCATCGCTGGCTCGTTTCGAAGTTTTCGCTATCCGGGGCAGCGCCGAACACGCATTCGCCTGAATGGGCCTAACTAAGAGCGAAACTCCGTCAATGCGGGCAGCGTCAGCCGCCGCTCGTCGCGAGTTTGGCTGTTTTGCGGCTACTACTTTTCCCAACTGCGCCCGCGTCAGAGCGCGCAACTTTGAGCGGTTCAAACTTCGACGAAGTCGCAGGTGAGCCGCGCCAGGCAGCAAACGGTTTGTCTAGCGAGCGGCGGTGCCCCGTCGGAGCGGCGTCAAAAGCGCGCCGGGGTTTACAAAGCCACCTCCAACGAACTCTGAATACATCGTCGCTTGCAGGACTCGATGCCAGCGCGTCGCGCGGCCCTTATTTGAGCCATTCAGTCGCGCCCGCCTGGCTTGTGCGCGCCCGAGCCGGGGCAGTAAACACACGTCGGCGGCGACGACTGAGAGAAGACAGCGCCTGACGCTTTGCAAAAAGAAACGAACTTGTACGCGCGCATACGAACACGTCGGCAAATCTGACTCACTTCCGTGCTCTCTCTCTCTCTCTCTCTCTCTCTCTCTCAGCAGCGCGTGCAGCCAAGCTCTGCGGCGCTCGGGCGGTTTTTCGGTGCACGTACCCCTTTTCCTCGCTAGTGGTGAGCTGTGAGAGAAAGGAGGAAGGGAAAGAGGAGATTGTGACAAGGTTAGCGTCAGGGGAAGGAGAAGCTGCTGCCGGGTGGGACGCTCCAATTTCTCATTAGTGTGGCCGGTCCGACGGCGCCGTCGCTGTCGGGGACGAGAGGAATTTCAACATCATCGTTTTCCCCCTCTCTCTCTCTCTCTCTTCCACTCTTTCTTTGCAGCTTTTTTTTTCTCTCTCGCTAACCCTCAGCTGCCAGCACACTCCATCTGAGCTTTGCTTCTAGGCACCTTTCTCGGTTGCCATTTTTTTTTATTTTTTCCAAGCATTTCCAGAGCAGTACAGCTTCCATCCCTTCCCATGCGTTTATTCTTTTTTCTGTTCCTTACGTGCAATTCTCGCGTACTCTCTTCTCCTCAGCTAAAGAGGAGGAGGAGGAGGAGCCTCCACACTTTCGGCGCGAGGAGGCTCGTTTCGCGGCAGCAGTTTTGTCGCAAGAATTTGGCGTGTACAGCGTCGGGCGAGCCATCGTCTTTAATTAAGACGAACTCAAAGTGGTTGGGCGCGCGCCCGGCTGGCGGCGCGGCGTGAAAGGCTGCCTCGTTCATCGCTGCGAGGCGCGCTCTGCCGGACGACGGCGCGGAGATAGAAATTAGAAGGGAGGGAGCGAAGGGGGACGGAGGCGAGGAAATTCCTACAAACACACGAAAAGACCACCAACGCTCCGAAAGAACCGCGGGAACGTCCGCATGCGAGAAGCAACGAAAGGAAATAAAAAAGGAGGCTCCAGCTTAAACGACGAGGCACTTTAACTTTGTGTACAGAGCTATAAAAGCTGCACCGAGTCCTGAATACAGCGGTAATGACGCCAGTTTCGGGGACGACTGAAAAGGAGGAGCGTTTTCCTGTGGGTCTGTTTCCGTTCTAAATTTATCTTCTTCGGCTTCTATGGCGATGTGTTATTCGCAAGCAAGAAGGGGATAGTTTGTAAAGAAGCGTGTTACTCTTACATTTTATCCTCTCGTTGTTGATCACAGAACCCGAGCTCCGCGATTGCGACACTTAGTCGCGCGCAGCAGACTCAGCGCTTGCGACGAACACTTCCATCAACTGATGGGTTCACAAATCTGCCCGCGAGTGAGAGTGATTTGGCTGGCGTGAATGCAAGATTCAGTCACCCAAACAAAAAGTGTGATAGCCAAGCTTCCTACCAGTCCTAAATAAACATGGCCATAAAAGGCTGTTGTGAATCTGGCGTCTGAAGGACTGGACGAAATTTCAGAGGACCGTTGTATTCTTAGCCCTGTAGTGCTTTTGTGTACTGATTTTTCAAGGGTTACGCCACTACGGTTCTAGTGTCGCTATCGCAGTGAACAAGCCGCCCACTCTTCATGTCACCTTTTAGAGACCAGTAAGTTTAGAAAAAGATGTCAATGCTAAAGATATGCGTACAAGAATATTAACCGCAACGACGACACGTGTATGGCACATTTTAGACATCGCACGTGCCTCGGCGCCAGGCTGTAAGTGGACCCGGAAGGAACCGGCCTTCTAAGCGCAAAGTTCTCGTCTCTCCAGCACAAGCTCCGCAGAGAAATTTCCCCGCGCTACGTCCGAAATTTCATTCGAGGCCCCTGTCGCCGAACCGCGGCCGCTCGCTACTACTAGAGTTCCGAGAGTGCAACGGGGCCAGCCTAGCTTCGTCGCCCGTGTTTTTTTTTTTTTTCACCCTTTTTCTTTCTTCTCTTTCCTCTTCTAATTTGTCCTTCTCTTCACCCAGAAACGCTCTGCCATGCTACTTCGTCGCACGTCGTCTGAGGCCCACCACCGTTCCGACCGCCGGGGGCCAGACTGCGCACTTCTTTTACTACCTCTCCTCCCCCATTTCACCCCAACCTTCACCACCACGTCGCCTCTTTCTTTCGGGCACTTTCGTCTTCAAATTCTCTCCTTCTGGTTTTACTCCTCCTTGGTGCGCGTCTTGGCGAAAATCGTTTTATGTCTCTCTTTTTTTTTTCTTAGTTCTCTCTCTCTCCCCGCTTTTCCATCCACCCCCGACGTCGTCGCTTCGCTGCATCGCCACAGAACCGTGCTCGTCCGCCGGGCGAGTAATTTAAATCTCGTTACTCGAGACGCCCAATGTTTCTCTTCCGGCCACTTTCTTCTCCCTTCAGTCTCTCGCCCTCATTTCTCGGGTTCTGCGTTTCCCTCTGCATCGTGTTACGCGGGCGTCTTCGTTTCCTCAGTTTATATGCTGCCGTGCTCTTCTTTCTTCCTTTGCAGATTAGGGACGCCTTCGTTCTTCTTTCGCTCGTTTAAATGGGTTCCGCCCGCTGAGGCAAAAAAAAAAGAAAGAAATACTCTCTCGTACCTCTTTTCATCTGTGGGAACGAGGGGAAAACTTCGCTGTGTTAAAAATATGTGCAAAGCAAGGCTGCGAGACCCGCATGTTCGTCAGGCTCCGTAAACGGGCAGAGCACATCAGCGAATTCGGAGGAAAAAAAACATAACAGACTCCGCTCACTGGTTAAACCCTCCACTTTATGTCTAGAACATGGCGGACAAGAGAAACGAACTATAAATGCACAGAGTGACGCTTCAATGATCCCTCAGCATCCGCCAGCTGTGTAGAGCAAACGTTTCACTTACTGAACCAAAGAAACCGCTGTCATTTACTACGGTCGGAAGCAGGGCTCAGGAGAATTGAGGAAGGAACCGAAACTACAAATGGACGGAAAGCGCAGGAAATTTAATCACCACATCTTGTCTGGACGCTTCTCATTTGGGCAAAGAAAAAGATAACTTATCATAATTAATGCGTCCTATATAACACTAGAGTGAGTGGAAAAAACGTCTAACTGAAATTTAAGGCTGACAGGCGTAGTTTTGGCCTTCTTTCTTTATCTGTTATGCAGTAATCGCAAAGCCGCTGACAATTTCCGGTAGATAATTTGATCTTATGTGAAATCCGTGTCCTTTTCCGATTAAAGCTTCTCCTACCCTTTTAGGGAACTGTAGCTTGGCGGGATAAGGAAAAATTCATTGTGACTTGCACTATCCGCATTCCAGTGGTAAATCTATGGAGTTATGGAAACTGACAACCAGCGAGTGGCAGCTTGACGCACGCGTGTACATCAGGCTGATACGTCCATTGTTTCCAGCATCGACTTGCGTTTGGGTTTCTATTTTAGTAACTTTTTTTCTTAATTGGTCATCATCCCTCCTATGGTCTGATTCATTCCGAAGCAACAAAACCCGGGGCTTCTTTGCAGCAGCCGTCCTTCAGCTACATTTTGTTCTCGTGGCTATCAAGAAGGCCTGGACCACGTCCTGAGTGGGGCGACTTCAAAAATTGAGTAGAGTTCTCGTCGGCATCATAGTCTAGCAACTTTCGTCCTGCCACAAAGAAGCGTAATGCGTTTTTCGCAGCGGCTACAGAAGTCAGCGTGTGACGTCAGCGTGCGTAGCCCCGCTATGGTGCGGCTGCTGCCCTTCAACACTGCGGAGAGAGTTGAGACACGAAGAAAAACGGTGACACGACACCGCAATGCTGGATGGGAAATCGCTGTCGAAACCGCAGCCGAGTTGAGAGAAAGTGCAAATACTCAATGTCTTTCCTCTGTCTTGCTTGTTTTTTACTCTTGAAACTGTTTAGAAAAGGGGCTTATGAGACGATATCAGTGTCAAGGTGGCCTCTAGCGATTTAAAAGCGTTTTCAAATTGTGATCGACACAAATGTTTTTCCGAGCCCTTTTAACTGTTTCTGACGCTGTGTTGTGCGAAGTTCGCCTGGCAGAATATGCTTGACGAGGCTCAGCAAAGCCGCGGGAACTGTGTATAGGCTTAGAGAGTCACTGGCCAAGGGCACACCGAGATGTCTAACCACTGTGATCGCACCCTGAAGTCTAGGCGGCCCTAAAAACAGCATGATTACCTTATAAATCTACATCCTCCTCTCACGGCAAATGGGCGTCAAGGCTCTGTTCCAGAAATTATTCTGGGTGCAACTCACTGTTAGCGCGACAAAAATGGTAGAAATGTGAAATAAAATCAGTGCACACAATACTAAGATCGAGTGCTCCAGCGCACGAGAAACCCCGAAACGGCTATTGCTGACGAGAAGTTTGCATGGACGGCGAAAGGCCGTGCATTTACTAAATTTTGCAGCACTTCTTTGCAACCTCTGGGCGATTTCTGCGCTGCTCCGAAGCCGATAAACTTTCGAGCGTAGCTACGAATTTTGGGAAACCTCTGTGGGAGCGGCGTGTGTAGGTGGTTGTCAGAAGCAGCGGCAGTGTGAAAGAGGTGGCGTAGCGACGCCAGAAGCTGGCGTCAGCGTCGTGCTACGCGTGTCACTCCCACTTCTTGGCCCGCAAAGAGGGGGATAGTACGGCAGACGAATTTCATTAGAATTTGCTCAATGTGACAACTCACCTTGGCGAGGAGCGCAGCCACCACTGCCAAGGTGGACCATTTCCGGTTCCTTCCCGCAGGTGCACCTGGTGTCCGAGCACATCTGGTGCGACGATTACCTGGTGCGCAGCTTCTACCTCAAGAACCTCAAGACGAGCGAGACCCGGACCGTGACTCAGTTCCACTTCCTGTCGTGGCCAGACAACGGTATTCCGGCTTCCGTCAAGGCCCTGCTCGAGTTCAGAAGGTGAGAGTCGCGCGTGCGCCGCAGTAGACCTGTCCAGGCGATGCTGCGCACTAGCGTAAGTTATTTCCTTTCTTAACACTCCGCGCTCCCGTCACGTAGCCCTCATCACCGTCTACACCTCACAGCTGAATCATGTTTTCGTAGTAAAAAATCACAGTGACAATGCATTTACCCGAACTGAAGTCCCTTCCGGTGTGTTGGCGTCACATTCCTTCAGCCAATAAGAACGCTCCGGTCTGGTGACGCCACATCTCTCTAGCCAATCAGCGAATTTAGCTTCCGACTACACATTTTGCTTTCCGATGGGGCTTCTAGTGCTACCGCATTAATATTTCCCGCGAGCGTTGGCGCTGACTGTCCGAGCAAGCAGTGCGTTGCGCCGTATTAGGCCCAGCTGCAGGATATATCGCAGTAGAAAGCGACCGTTGCGTTCTCTGCAGCATTTCTTCAACTAAGATAGGTAATTTCTTCTGGATTTGAGATGTTGCTGGAAAGCCTTACTTAACGAAGCCTCGCAACAATTCCGTTGTGTGTGGCTTGCTTTCTGCGTTCATTTGTCCACTGGCATCCGCTATAGACTGAAGTAAGTGAAGAGCGCTCGCTTCTTATACTTCCATTACCCTCGCGTTGTCGATTTCCCCAGCTTGAGCACTGGACCATACATTAAATTATATCGCTGTCTTTAAACTGTAAATATCGTAGTCTTATTTGCGATACTGCGCGCAAGAACTAGTCGACTAGATCGAGGTATGTATGCGTCTATCCGAGCGCTCACAAGCAGTCAAGGTTACCTTCGATAATAATTTGTTCGGATGCGGTATAAAACATCTGCGCGCGCACTACAGCACAAAAATTTATGAGGGCTGAAGCTTGAGCTCTTTAATAAAGGACGTAAGCGTTCTTAAATTTAATGTCTCTGTAGGGTCGTTCATACATCCTCAGACATATTGGGTGTATACCGCGAATAAATAGGGCTTACGACTGTAGAGGGGCGCTTCTGAAATAATTTAGCCACAATGACTGTTCCAAGTGGTCGCCTTGTTTAAGCATTTCAAGCGCGCAGAACCCGCAGGGTGCATGCAGGCGCGCCATACGAGTGCCATGGTCTTGATACTTTGATAACGGCATTCATTGTTTATGTACCGAGTGCTAAGAATAGATGCTCTGGAAAAAAAAAGGCGGCCACCTAGGCCTCTTAATTAAACCGCCAGGCAGGCCTGATTACTCTAAAAATCTTGTTATTTTATTTCATGGTGTTCATGGTGTACCTTAGTACTATGCGAAACATGTGTGCTTATTTATTCAACTAAAGAAAATGAAAAACTTGATTCCAATTAAATCCACATTGCCGATGACACAGTCGAACGTTGCGACATCGAAACTCGATCTCTCGCAAGCCTCCACCGAAGATTTTAGCGTTCATGACGAGTTTCTTGGAACTGTGCGCATGCTACTTACTCCTAAGTTCCTAATATTAACAATATTATCTTGTAATGTAGTACGTGGGGCTTAACCTCGCTGCGCTAAAACTGGAATATGAAGAACACCGTAAGAAAGTGCTGTGGATTAATTTCCACCCCCTGGGGTTCTTTAACATGCACTCATATCGCAAAACGCAAACGTGTTTGTGTATTACGCCTCCGTCGATTCGAAATACGGCCGCCGTGAACGGGATTTGATCCCGTGGCCTTGAAATCAGCAGCCGAACACCAAAGCCACTTAACCACTATGGGGGTGCCAATACTACCGGTAACGATAGTGTTCTCACATTCGAGAACTGCACCTCTTACCACGTGAAAAGCCTTAGTGGAAAGTTTCGAGTTAATTTCGACCACCAGTGATTCAAACACTGTGCGTTTATATTTCAAGGCAAAGAGCGCATTTCTATTGTAACCTTTACAAAAACGCGGACACGATGGGCTGCCTTTGAACCTCTGGCATCGATTAAGCAAGAGAATGCCTTCGCCTCTGAGCCGCCGTAGTCTGCGCCACCACTTCGTGGTAGACTTCAGGACTTTGGAATCCCCCCTGTGGTTAATCTCCTAAAACCCGAGAAGTGCGGTGCATACGTCGAACACTGGAGCAAAGTTTCTTTCTTTGCAACAGAATGCGTGCTTTTGAAGTGAAGAAACTCTCACAGTGTCCTCATCCGTGTGATTGTAAGATGCGATATGTGATGTAGACAAAAATGCTCGTACCTCGACGGTGTTTACAACATGTGTGGTTTCGTTACGAATTTGTCGCGAATGTGCAATCGCCATGCTGTTCGACATCAAATATGTTCAAACTCTTCAGGGTGATAGACTGGCAGCGTCATGTGTACTGTAAAGTTAGGATTATAAAGTGGCAATAAAAACGTTTTAGCCAATCCAAGGCAAGCTCTTGCACTTTATATCAATGAAGCAGTTTATCATAACAAGAAAGTAATCACTGTGCTTGCGAATGTGTTCGATGAAATTGGGAGTGTACTCGATATAATTTTTTTCAACGCCCGTTCCATCTCAAGTGTGTCCTACGTCTGCTAGGTACTCATTTTTGCTCTATTCAATCAGTATTATTCTATTAGTTGTACAACTGCATTACGCACCACCCGGCCGCCTCCCATTACAGCCTCCGCCTGTGTGCTTTGCGCCCGAGGCACTTATGGAATTCTCCTGGTCCGCTTATTCAGAAACACCTTTCGCTAATCATATAACTAAATTTAGCTGTTCATTTTTACTAGCTAAAACGTTACGTATTCTTTCCAAAGGTGATTTCGCATTGTTATGAGGAGGCAAGTCGGAGGACGTGAAAGCATTAGCGACGGGGAAGGAATCATTTTAATGCCCGATGCTATACGCCTCGCGCCAATTTCTTGCGCCGTCGACTTTTCGCCATAAAGCTTTTATGAGATAGATCCCCACGTTCCCTACCTACAGCGTCATTTTCGTTTTCGCCACTCAATCCCACTTTTTCTCCTTGCGGCCCTACACGTCGTCGCGTCGACTGCACCTTACGAGTAAGCTTCTTTTGCTGACAAACACATAACGTAAGAGGCAAAAGGGCGCGCATCCCATGTCGTCCATGGCGGTCGCTACCGAAAGACGGAAAACAAATCCTTCCCCCATCCCTCTTCTCCGGCGCAGAGAGGACGCCACGTGCGCGCATACTTTCAGCATGTCTGCGCAAGTAGCAATAAAGGTTCCAAGTGAAAACACTCGCAACCCAGCCCGCGAGCGCCAGCGGCGCGGCCTTTCGCCTAGCTTAAAGCTCCGGAACCCGCGCACACTGCGCGCCGTTTTCTGTCCGTGAGTGCAGTCATTAATGAAAGGCCAATTCCGCTCGCATTAGCGGGGGCCCCACCCCGCCGAAACTTTGCTCGGCGCCTCCACGAGAAAAAAAGGGGAGGCGGGGAGGATTCAGCGAAGCGGCGGGAACCATTTAAGAGGAGAGGCAAAAGACCCCCCCCTACCGCGCAGGGCAGTCGGCGGAGGCCTTTGGCGGGGCGAGAACGCGCAACAGGCCAGCTGCAGGAGGAGCGGCGGCGGCGGCGGCGAGCAATCCTCGTTTCTAAATCGACGCTAATGAGGTCTGCTGCGCTTGTAATGAGTGCGCCGCTTTTGCATCGCCACTCTCTCCCATACGCGAGTTCGTGCATGCGAGCCGCCTGCGCGCCCGCCGCTGTTTTTGAGGCACTTAAGCCATCTTTGAACTATGCCCGGGGATTAACATATCTCATTCATTTTGGAAGCGCCCGAGAGAAATGTTGGCATGGCGACAGATGAATCTCCTCGCCGTTTCTTCTTCGCTCATCTATATTTCTTATAGGTACATTTTATGGGACGCCCGCTTTTGTAGGTATGAGGAGAAAACGAGCGGTGAACGTAGCAAGATACTGGAGTTGCTGCCTCCTCTCTCTCTCTCTCTTTCTTTCCGTCTAACTTTTTGCGTGTTTGAAATTTCGCGAAACTAGATGTTAGCGGGCGCGCGGCGATGTCGAAAGCATGTGCAATCCCCCGCGATAAGCGAACCGAGTAGTACCGGAACATAATTAATCACGGCATGCAAATTATCGGAGTCATGCGAAGAACTGTTTGTTGAACTCCAGCGTCTGCATTGAGAGCGGAAAGTTATTTATACGAAAAAGTAGCGCCTTGGGAATATGGAAGACAAAAGGAGGTTTGCAGTTCGCTCAGCCTTGTTACAGGGGAAAAGCCGATGTAGTCAAGACTGTTAACGCTTGGTCAGTGTAATTTTTGTAGCCAGTCGCTTCGTCAAGAAAAATATGTCGTCCTGTTTGCACTGAGATATTTGTTGTTATTAAATCCTGGCTTCTTTCAATAAAAGTAACAGTATAAGCTGCGTTATAACTCCATCAAAATTCCGCTTTTCGATATGTACTTAACACGAATTACTGTGCTCGAGCCGATTTTTTTTTTTTTTTGCTCGATATATAGGGCGATGGGTGAGCTTAGCTACCTGTTGGCTCAACACGTCTTCAAAAACTTGCCCACAGTGCTCTGCCTGCTCCTATTCGCGCATTCTACGGAGCAACCCGGCACAGGCTTAGCAACATTACAATGCCTCCGGAATTAATTCCATCGCAGCCAACATAATCTTCAGCTAAATGCAGTGTTCTATTGGGCCAAGAACACCGACTCACGCGAATGAGCTGGTCGGGACGCTGTTTATTCTGTGGTATTAGATATGTGCATGTTCGTGTGGCTTATCTTTCATGTCACTGACGTCTCTCTTCGAATGCAGCGTCCGTCAGCTCATTGGGGGCATGTAAATGTTTTGATACCCGTTGACGCTACGTAGGCGAATATCAGGACTTGTACGAGTTTTCCTCGTAGAGAAATCAACACAGGTCGACCTTTGTCACGCTTACCCTGTGCTGTTCGTTGCTGCAGAGCAGTAAAATGCATTCAATATTAGCGGGAACATTCAAACTCTACCCTTCACTGCTAACCTAACCCTGGGCAGTCATAGGCAACAAGTAAAGAGGAGGTAAACGTTTCGGTACGACCTTCCTTAAAATGAAACAGAAGGAAAAGCAAGCCTGTAAAGCGTGCTTTGCCGCTAAATAATTTATATTGAGGCGAAGCCAATAACAAGCTGACGAAAACGTGTATTTTCCACGAAAAAAAAAGCGAAAAGTACAGAGATAAAAGAAAGGGAAAGTGCCTAATGATAAGATGAAAAGTTGAGGATGATACACTAGAACAAGTTGTTCTAAATGAATGGTACACAGCAACCTTCTTTCCACATTCACAAGTTTTTCAAAGGCTTCGACATCCACATAAAGTGCGGTGAGCGAGAAAACTAAGGGAACAAGGTTGCATACAGTCATGCATTCATAAGTCTCAGAATAAAATTATTTAATGCTTTTTTACCACTTCCATGGCCAGATTTTTATATTTTTTTAAAGTTGCGGTTTCCTTCCTTTTCATTTACTATGGCAGCTCCTGGGAGCTAGGATAAGCAAGGCCTGTCAGGCGTCCAATATTGGTGTTCTCGACGTTATTCAGCCGTGTGTTACACTCAAAGACTTGCGGAACTTCGGAAAGAAATAGTGAATCACTCTTTCGTCCATCAGGCGCGGCCAGTTTGTTCATCGTTTCCATCTAGCATTGGCGTTTTTGCTTTGATTTTACCGGTTCTACTTCTGGCTCTCCGTTTTCTTAATCCGTCCGCGCGCTGATTGTTTCGCTTCCAATGAGAATGAGATGGCAGACAAAAACCGTTTAACGAGATGTTTTTCTATATTTTTTTATCTTGCTCGGCTGCACTTGTCGAGAGAAATATTAACAAATGCCGTTTCCAACCGTCACCACTGCTTTAATTTTCTCATTCGTCTTTCTTTCTCCCCATTTCGTTGCTTTCTTTTCTTTTTTTCTTTCCTTTTCACGTGTTTCTACGCTTACAGCGTTCCGAAAAGTTACAGCAACTAGTGCAAACGGAAGCGAAGGGATTTTGGTTAAGAGCAAATAATTTTCAGCCTCTTCAAAGCGGTGCCCTCGTTTCTCATTTAGCGTACCGCATAT
This sequence comes from Amblyomma americanum, assembly GCA_030143305.2. NCBI lineage: Eukaryota > Metazoa > Arthropoda > Arachnida > Ixodida > Ixodidae > Amblyomma > Amblyomma americanum. Next base: position 37,431 of record JARKHS020030003.1, read on the forward strand.
TTTGGTTTTTTTAGCATTCGTTTCGTCGCCTTTGTCTCTTCCCTTCCTACGCACTACTCGCGGGCACGAAAGAAGACGGTGTTGGAAAGAAAGAGAGAGAGGAAAATTAACATCGGGAAACGTCTGCGGTGTATTCCAGCCAGACAGCCGGCATAAAGGAACAATGATTAACGGATGTTTCGAAAGCTCCGGTTTTCTTCACTGTCACTACTTGTGCGCCCTTTTTTAGTGTTTATATTTATTTATTTTACTCTAGACGCGCTCCCCAGCGCGTAGCAGCGGTCCTCGCGCCGCGTTTATCTTCAATCCTGTGCGTAGCACTTTTTCCTTCTTTCTATCTCTTCGTCTCCGTCCATCTTTTCCGCCGTTTCTCGCGGTCCCCGAGGCTGCACAAAAACCCCGGCGCTCGTGATTCCGCGTACGCGAACACGCGTTACCGCGGTTCCCGCTGCTCTTGTTCTTACTACGCCCGCCTCCGCAGCGCAAAAAAAAAAAAAAGGACAAGGCGCGCTCCGCAAACAAGAGGGCCTAAGTGCGCGGATTTGTCGCAGCAAAAGATTCGAGCTTAATTCCGGATTCAATTTTATTCCCCTCCGCCCGCTAGCACTCTTTACGCAGTGCCGACCGCGCTGCTGGCGCGCCGCTGATCGCTTGCTTCTTTTTCACCCTACCGGCTCGCTTGCTTGGTTACTTCTTTCTTTTAGATACGCACGCACGAGAGCGCGCGCTGCGTCGCGTCGCGTCGTGTCGTGTCGCACCGGTGAAAATGCGACCGCTTGCGTGCGTGTGTGGATGCGAGCAGCAAGTGTCGCAACCACGCGCGGGGGGTCCCAGTGAGCGAGCGACTAAGCGGAACCGCCGCCGTGGCTGATGGTGTGGGATGCGGGGCGCGTGAAGGAAGGAGGGGGGAAAGCGGGGTATGGGGTGTTGGGTGGTGCCGCAGCTTCGCGAGCGAGGCACAGTGACCAGCCTGGCATTCTCTTGTGCAGAGATCCCTTGCCTGTATAATTAATTAGGAGGATTTTCACGCAAGTTGTGCCGCTGCTGCCTGCGCGAATGCGCTGACTGCTGCGTCCGTGAGTTTTCGAGTCGGCTTGTGTGAGCGCCGTTCAGAGACAGCTGTACTTCCGATGAGCGGGGAAAAGGGTTTCAGGAAAGGAGGAAGAAAGGAGGATGGGTTAGCCGCCGCCGCCGCCACACCCCCGTCGGCGGGGAATTGTGTGCGCTGCAAAACGACTGAGCTCTGATTCGTGCAAACGCAGTGTCTGCTGTTCGTTGTGTTTCTTCGAGCGCGCTGCTTGTAGCGGACGCAAAACAAAGCTTCCTTCCTTTTCTCCTTTCCGCCTCTCAGCTCTTCCCCGATGCCTCTTATTGCCTGACTGGGTGGCAGCTGTCTCGTTGCGCTCAACAAAGAGCGTAGAGCGCAAAGCAATGATGCCTTAATAAAGCTCTCTCGACGCTTTCTGCTCCCCTATGCGTTTCGTAGGGATTTGTGAAAGGATCCCATAGTGCTCCGATTGCAAATGCAGGCATTTTTGGTGACTCAATGCGGATGTGCTTTTGTGTTTGTTTTTGTGTGCTGAAATTATACGGCAAGTTTGACAATCTGTGCTTGTTGAGCGAATGTGTGTTCGACGTCACACTCGTATTTAACGCTAAATATAATGAGTTTATTGCGCATTCCCCTGAAAATTCTGCACCCTTTGGCCAGCTTTTGAACCTGCGACCTCACAAAGTTTTGAGCATTATGTGGCTATCATGTTACAAGTGCAGGTTTAACGCATTCGTTACTCCCAGAAACGAAAGGTTGTGCTTTGTTTGCTTCGCTCTCCAAATATGTGCAGTAGTGACAACTCAAAAATCTCTCAAGAGACAGTGGTTAGGTAGGAGTGACGTGAGGCGCTCGTAGCACTGTTTTCGGTGTGTGCACCTTCGAGGGGGAGGGGGGGGGGAGGAGGGCTGATGCTAGACTCTGCATGTTATGCGGTGTGCTTAATATTCCACGTCGCAAAATTTATTTTCAGTTTCTTCAATGATTATGGTGTCGTCTACTCAGCATTGACACACAAGCCGCTCCCATCATTCTTGAAGTACGATGATCTGCACAGTTTTCATCTGACACTTCGTGCATGCAAACCTCCGAACTGCACGGCAGCAAACCACACAACACCTTTCGCGTTCAGGTATATCACAAGTACCCGAAACGGGAAGTGACATTTGCGATACACGGCGCGAACAAAGATACAAAGAATATTGACAAAAAGAAGGCGCCAGTTGAGTAAACTGGACGTTAAGCGTTTACTATCTACAGGAAACACAGATTCTAGCTTGTGTCTTGGTCTCCTTTATACCTCATTCCGAGCTTCACGATGAGACTCCCAAAACAAAACCACGGCGACTGGCGCATTTGTTCGTTACCTCCCCCAGTGGTTACGCGCGCAATGTCTTACATGCGCTCACAAGACAGCACAGGCATGTCTCGGTCTGTCTCTGGCGCCTGTCTCGCCTGCCTACCTGTCCTGTCACGCACTGTGCCTCTTCTTCTCACTACGCCTGGGCGCCCGGCCAGCCATTCTCTTCCTCTGCGCCTCTCGGGTCTCTCTTCTCTTCTGCTGCGGGGGCCTCTCACGTCTCCTCTTTCCCTTCGCTGCGTCCATCATTTTTGTGATTGGTGCAATTGTGCACCCGCGAATTGCATAGTCACAAAAGTGATGGCTGCGGCGGAGGAGAGCCATCGCAACAGCACAACTCTGCTTCCTCTAACATCGCCGCCTCCGCTCCTGGCGCCTGCCAAGTGCACTGTGGGCAGACGAAAACGCCCGCCGTCTTCACTCTTGTCTGCTCTGCTCTGTGACCGGCCCTCGGGCTCTTTCTTCGCCTCGTCTGTCTGCCTTTTGCTTTGTATGTGTTTTGTTAGATTTTTTCCCACCTCATGTACTACCCTTGCTGTGATTTTTCTGTCTTACAGTTAAATGCTGCTCTCTCTCCTTCTTCTCTTACCGTTCGCGAAACTTCCCCAGTGTCCATGTATCAACAAGCGGCCGTACGAATTGATTGGCCGAAATTCGGGTGCTTACGGATTGCAGCGACGCCTGTGGTCATGAACGCAAGCTGTGTCCAGGTTGCAGACATCCAGATTTTTTTTATATACGCTCGACCACCTGGCAAGAAAATAAGTAAAACAGGTTTATTGACAAAAATTCGTTGGTATGATACTCAGAAAAATAAATTAAGAGGTAGAAGAAACTAAAAAGAATGGGTTTTCAGAAGATAATGGCGACATAAAGAGCCAGCTTTGGTGTGCCAGTTCCAGATGACGCTGCCTTCCGTAAGTACCAAAGAGGCTGCTGGGATTAGTAGTCACTTAAGAAGCATAGTTTCCCAACTTGTATAGTTAAAGGAGCTCTCGTGCCCACATGTCCCAGTGTATGTAACGTAGTGTTTTTTCTCGTGTTCTCGAGCTGGCGATGTGACATTGAAGTGCGTGCGACTTCAGTGTTTTTTCGTGTGTCGGACGCCGCGTGCAGAAATAAACCATTTATTTATGCGTGTGTGCTCAGATTCGCGAATTCGTGCACATTTCTGTAAGGAATTGAAGCGAGAGGAAACATTCAGTGTATCAACAAGTGAACATGAAAGCCGCGCGTTCTGAGCGCGCCTTGGTGTCAAAATCTTCGTGCGTCCACGAATATCGAGCGCATCGTAGCCTGCGACACCGAGCGAAAGTTGATTGGGTCGACAAAAGCAAGCACTAGAACGTCCTTGGTACAGCTCTACGATTTCTTAGTATTGTTAAGGCTACATCGACTAGACTCGTCAGCACAACAGCGGAGCAGATGGCGCTGTAACTGGCAAGTTCTACGTGCGCATGCGCGTACTCTTTTTTCATTTCGCAGCTGCCGTCCGGCATGAGACGCTCAACGACCGTCTGGTTACATTGAAGTAGAATAGACAGTATAACCGGCTGGGATCTCTGCGTGTCCCCAGTAGCCTCGCCAGAAGCGGCCCGCTTTTAAGAGTCTCTGATCGCAGCGCCATCAGAAACGAATTGATCACCCGACGTTTGAGCAGGCACATTTTTTCGCCTAAAGCATTGTCGCAGTACCGGCTGCATAAACGAAACGAAACATCGTCGTTTTATGCACCAGAAACGCTGCGCTAGATAAGTTGCGAATTATTTTCGCAGTCGAACTCAGCAACGCCATAGCAACGCCTTCAAGAGTAGGCGACTGCAGCGCCCCGCTTCATACTACACTGCCAGTACTACACTGCCACCTGTAGTGCACCGTCGTCTCGTCGCCGCTCCCGCGATATTACTAAAAAAATTGGAATCTGAA
>JARKHS020030004.1:0-33026 GCA_030143305.2 Amblyomma americanum
CTCTCTCTCTCTCTCTTTCTTTCCGTCTAACTTTTTGCGTGTTTGAAATTTCGCGAAACTAGATGTTAGCGGGCGCGCGGCGATGTCGAAAGCATGTGCAATCCCCCGCGATAAGCGAACCGAGTAGTACCGGAACATAATTAATCACGGCATGCAAATTATCGGAGTCATGCGAAGAACTGTTTGTTGAACTCCAGCGTCTGCATTGAGAGCGGAAAGTTATTTATACGAAAAAGTAGCGCCTTGGGAATATGGAAGACAAAAGGAGGTTTGCAGTTCGCTCAGCCTTGTTACAGGGGAAAAGCCGATGTAGTCAAGACTGTTAACGCTTGGTCAGTGTAATTTTTGTAGCCAGTCGCTTCGTCAAGAAAAATATGTCGTCCTGTTTGCACTGAGATATTTGTTGTTATTAAATCCTGGCTTCTTTCAATAAAAGTAACAGTATAAGCTGCGTTATAACTCCATCAAAATTCCGCTTTTCGATATGTACTTAACACGAATTACTGTGCTCGAGCCGATTTTTTTTTTTTTTTGCTCGATATATAGGGCGATGGGTGAGCTTAGCTACCTGTTGGCTCAACACGTCTTCAAAAACTTGCCCACAGTGCTCTGCCTGCTCCTATTCGCGCATTCTACGGAGCAACCCGGCACAGGCTTAGCAACATTACAATGCCTCCGGAATTAATTCCATCGCAGCCAACATAATCTTCAGCTAAATGCAGTGTTCTATTGGGCCAAGAACACCGACTCACGCGAATGAGCTGGTCGGGACGCTGTTTATTCTGTGGTATTAGATATGTGCATGTTCGTGTGGCTTATCTTTCATGTCACTGACGTCTCTCTTCGAATGCAGCGTCCGTCAGCTCATTGGGGGCATGTAAATGTTTTGATACCCGTTGACGCTACGTAGGCGAATATCAGGACTTGTACGAGTTTTCCTCGTAGAGAAATCAACACAGGTCGACCTTTGTCACGCTTACCCTGTGCTGTTCGTTGCTGCAGAGCAGTAAAATGCATTCAATATTAGCGGGAACATTCAAACTCTACCCTTCACTGCTAACCTAACCCTGGGCAGTCATAGGCAACAAGTAAAGAGGAGGTAAACGTTTCGGTACGACCTTCCTTAAAATGAAACAGAAGGAAAAGCAAGCCTGTAAAGCGTGCTTTGCCGCTAAATAATTTATATTGAGGCGAAGCCAATAACAAGCTGACGAAAACGTGTATTTTCCACGAAAAAAAAAGCGAAAAGTACAGAGATAAAAGAAAGGGAAAGTGCCTAATGATAAGATGAAAAGTTGAGGATGATACACTAGAACAAGTTGTTCTAAATGAATGGTACACAGCAACCTTCTTTCCACATTCACAAGTTTTTCAAAGGCTTCGACATCCACATAAAGTGCGGTGAGCGAGAAAACTAAGGGAACAAGGTTGCATACAGTCATGCATTCATAAGTCTCAGAATAAAATTATTTAATGCTTTTTTACCACTTCCATGGCCAGATTTTTATATTTTTTTAAAGTTGCGGTTTCCTTCCTTTTCATTTACTATGGCAGCTCCTGGGAGCTAGGATAAGCAAGGCCTGTCAGGCGTCCAATATTGGTGTTCTCGACGTTATTCAGCCGTGTGTTACACTCAAAGACTTGCGGAACTTCGGAAAGAAATAGTGAATCACTCTTTCGTCCATCAGGCGCGGCCAGTTTGTCCATCGTTTCCATCTAGCATTGGCGTTTTTGCTTTGATTTTACCGGTTCTACTTCTGGCTCTCCGTTTTCTTAATCCGTCCGCGCGCTGATTGTTTCGCTTCCAATGAGAATGAGATGGCAGACAGAAAACCGTTGAACGAGATGTTTTTCTATATTTTTTTATCTTGCTCGGCTGCACTTGTCGAGAGAAATATTAACAAATGCCGTTTCCAACCGTCACCACTGCTTTAATTTTCTCATTCGTCTTTCTTTCTCCCCATTTCGTTGCTTTCTTTTCTTTTTTTCTTTCCTTTTCACGCGTTTCTCCGCTTACAGCGTTCCGAAAAGTTACAGCAACTAGTGCAAACGGAAGCGAAGGGATTTTGGTTAAGAGCAAATAATTTTCAGCCTCTTCAATGCGGCGCCCTCGTTTCTCATTTAGCGTACCGCATATTTTGGTTTTCTTTAGCATTCGTTTCGTCGCCTTTGTCTCTTCCCTTCCTACGCACTACTCGCGGGCACGAAAGAAGACGGTGTTGGAAAGAGAGAGAGAGAGGAAAATTAACATCGGGAAACGTCTGCGGTGTATTCCAGCCAGACAGCCGGCATAAAGGAACAATGATTAACGAATGTTTCGAAAGCTCCGGTTTTCTTTACTGTCACTACTTGTGCGCCCTTTTTTAGTGTTTTTATTTATTTATTTTACTCTAGACGCGCTCTCCAGCGCGTAGCAGCGGTCCTCGCGCCGCGTTTATCTTGAATCCTGTGCGTAGCACTTTTTCCTTCTTTCTATCACTTCGTCTCCCTCCATCTTTTCCGCCGTTTCTCGCGGTCCCCGAGGCTGCACAAAAACCCCGGCGCTCGTGATTCCGCGTACGCGAACACGCGTTCCCGCGGTTCCCGCCGCTCTTGTTCTTACTACGCCCGCCTCCGCAGCGCAAAAAAAAAAAAAGGACAAGGCGCGCTCCGCAAACAAGAGGGCCTAAGTGCGCGGATTTGTCGCAGCAAAAGATTCGAGCTTAATTCCGGATTCAATTTTATTCCCCTCCCCCCGCTAGCACTCTTTACGCAGTGTCGACCGCGCTGCTGGCGCGCCGCTGATCGCTTGCTTCTTTTTCACCCTACCGGCTCGCTTGCTTGGTTACTTCTTTCTTTTAGATACGCACGCACGAGAGCGCGCGCTGCGTCGCGTCGCGTCGTGTCGTGTCGCACCGGTGAAAATGCGACCGCTTGCGTGCGTGTGTGGATGCGAGCAGCAAGTGTCGCAACCACGCGCGGGGGGTCCCAGTGAGCGAGCGACTAAGCGGAACCGCCGCCGTGGCTGATGGTGTGGGATGCGGGGCGCGTGAAGGAAGGAGGGGGGAAAGCGGGGTATGGGGTGTTGGGTGGTGCCGCAGCTTCGCGAGCGAGGCACAGTGACCAGCCTGGCATTCTCTTGTGCAGAGATCCCTTGCCTGTATAATTAATTAGGAGGATTTTCACGCAAGTTGTGCCGCTGCTGCCTGCGCGAATGCGCTGACTGCTGCGTCCGTGAGTTTTCGAGTCGGCTTGTGCGAGCGCCGTTCAGAGACAGCTGTACTTCCGATGAGCGGGGAAAAGGGTTTCAGGAAAGGAGGAAGAAAGGAGGATGGGTTAGCCGCCGCCGCCGCCACACCCCCGTCGGCGGGGAATTGTGTGCGCTGCAAAACGACTGAGCTCTGATTCGTGCAAACGCAGTGTCTGCTGTTCGTTGTGTTTCTTCGAGCGCGCTGCTTGTAGCGGACGCAAAACAAAGCTTCCTTCCTTTTCTCCCTTCCGCCTCTCAGCTCTTCCCCGATGCCTCTTATTGCCTGACTGGGTGGCAGCTGTCTCGTTGCGCTCAACAAAGAGCGTAGAGCGCAAAGCAATGATGCCTTAATAAAGCTCTCTCGACGCTTTCTGCTCCCCTATGCGTTTCGTAAGGATTTGTGAAAGGATCCCATAGTGCTCCGATTGCAAATGCAGGCATTTTTGGTGACTCAATGCGGATGTGCTTTTGTGTTTGTTTTTGTGTGCTGAAATTATACGGCAAGTTTGACAATCTGTGCTTGTTGAGCGAATGTGTGTTCGACGTCACACTCGTATTTAACGCTAAATATAATGAGTTTATTGCGCATTCCCCTGAAAATTCTGCACCCTTTGGCCAGCTTTTGAACCTGCGACCTCACAAAGTTTTGAGCATTATGTGGCTATCATGTTACAAGTGCAGGTTTAACGCATTCGTTACTCCCAGAAACGAAAGGTTGTGCTTTGTTTGCTTCGCTCTCCAAATATGTGCAGTAGTGACAACTCAAAAATCTCTCAAGAGACAGTGGTTAGGTAGGAGTGACGTGAGGCGCTCGTAGCACTGTTTTCGGTGTGTGCACCTTCGAGGGGGAGGGGGGGGGGAGGAGGGCTGATGCTAGACTCTGCATGTTATGCGGTGTGCTTAATATTCCACGTCGCAAAATTTATTTTCAGTTTCTTCAATGATTATGGTGTCGTCTACTCAGCATTGACACACAAGCCGCTCCCATCATTCTTGAAGTACGATGATCTGCACAGTTTTCATCTGACACTTCGTGCATGCAAACCTCCGAACTGCACGGCAGCAAACCACACAACACCTTTCGCGTTCAGGTATATCACAAGTACCCGAAACGGGAAGTGAGATTTGCGATACACGGCGCGAACAAAGATACAAAGAATATTGACAAAAAGAAGGCGCCAGTTGAGTAAACTGGACGTTAAGCGTTTACTATCTACAGGAAACACAGATTCTAGCTTGTGTCTTGGTCTCCTTTATACCTCATTCCGAGCTTCACGATGAGACTCCCAAAACAAAAGCACGGCGACTGGCGCATTTGTTCGTTACCTCCCCCAGTGGTTACGCGCGCAATGTCTTACATGCGCTCACAAGACAGCACAGGCATGTCTCTGTCTGTCTCTGGCGCCTGTCTCGCCTGTCTACCTGTCCTGTCACGCACTGTGCCTCTTCTTCTCACTACGCCTGGGCGCCCGGCCAGCCATTCTCTTCCTCTGCGCCTCTCGGGTCTCTCTTCTCTTCTGCTGCGGGGGCCTCTCACGTCTCCTCTTTCCCTTCGCTGCGTCCATCATTTTTGTGATTGGTGCAATTGTGCACCCGCGAATTGCATAGTCACAAAAGTGATGGCTGCGGCGGAGGAGAGCCATCGCAACAGCACAACTCTGCTTCCTCTAACATCGCCGCCTCCGCTCCTGGCGCCTGCCAAGTGCACTGTGGGCAGACGAAAACGCCCGCCGTCTTCACTCTTGTCTGCTCTGCTCTGTGACCGGCCCTCGGGCTCTTTCTTCGCCTCGTCTGTCTGCCTTTTGCTTTGTATGTGTTTTGTTAGATTTTTTCCCACCTCATGTACTACCCTTGCTGTGATTTTTCTGTCTTACAGTTAAATGCTGCTCTCTCTCTCTCCTTCTTCTCTTACCGTTCGCGAAACTTCCCCAGTGTCCATGTATCAACAAGCGGCCGTACGAATTGATTGGCCGAAATTCGGGTACTTACGGATTGCAGCGACGCCTGTGGTCATGAACGCAAGCTGTGTCCAGGTTGCAGACATCCAGATTTTTTTTATATACGCTCGACCACCTGGCAAGAAAATAAGTAAAACAGGTTTATTGACAAAAATTCGTTGGTATGATACTCAGAAAAATAAATTAAGAGGTAGAAGAAACTAAAAAGAATGGGTTTTCAGAAGATAATGGCGACATAAAGAGCCAGCTTTTGTGTGCCAGTTCCAGATGACGCTGCCATCCGTAAGTACCAAAAGAGGCTGTTGGGATTAGTAGTCACTTAAGAAGCATAGTTTCCCAACTTGTATAGTTAAAGGAGCTGTCGTGCCCACATGTCCCAGTGTATGCAACGTAGTGTCTTTTCTCTTGCTCTCGAGCTGGCGATGTGACATTGAAGTGCGTGCGACTTCAGTGTTTTTTCGTGTGTCGGACGCCGCGTGCAGAAATAAACCGTTTATTTATGCGTGTGTGCTCATATTCGCGAATTCGTGCAAATTTCTGTAAGGAATTGAAGCGAGATGAAACATTCAGTGTATCAGCCAGTGAACATGAAAGCCGCACGTTCTGAGCGCGCCTTGGTGTCAAAATCTTCGTACGTCCACGAATATCGAGAGCATCGTAGCCTCCGACCCCGAGCGAAAGTTGATTGGGTCGACAAAAGCAAGCACTAGAACGTCCTTGGTACAACTCTACAATTTCTTTAGTATTGTTAAGGCAGCATCGACTAGACTCGTCAGCACAACAGCCGAGCAGATGGCGCTGTAACTTGCAAGTGCTACGTGCGCATGCGCGTACTATTTTTCCATTTCGCAGCTGCCGTCCGGCATGAGACGCTCAACGACCATCTGGTTACAGTGAAGTAAAATAGACAGTGTAACCGGCGTGGGTCTCTGCGTGTCCCCAGTAGCCTCGCCAGAAGCGGCCCGCTTTTAAGAGTCTCTGATCGCAGCGCCATCAGAAACGAATTGATCACCCCGACGTTTGAGCAGGCACATTTTTTCGCCCAAAGCATTGTCGCAGTACCGGCTGCATAAACGAAACGAAACATATCGTCGTTTTATGCACCAGAAACGCTGCGCTAGATAAGTTGTGAATTATTCTCGCAGTCGAACTCAGCAACGCCACAGCAACGCCTTCAAGAGTAGGAGAATGCAGCGCCCCGCTTCATACTACACTGCCAGTACTACACTGCCACCTGTAGTGCATCGTGGTCTCTTCGACGCTCTCGCGATATTACTAAAAAAATTGGAAGCTGAACACATGCCTGTATTCTTTTCTCTCTCCCCCTCTTTTATTTCAACTGTATCTCCTTCCGGGCCGCACTTCAGATATCCGTCTGGAGTGAGAGATTTACCACGCATTTCCTTTACTCATTAACCTGCGATCACTTCGGCAACTTGTTCGGTACGCCCACAGAATCAAAAGAGTTTCAAGTTGCTATTCACCGTTGCTTCAAGTTAGTAGTATGTGAGGAGGACGATATTTAGCATGTGAAAGACGCCGGCTGTTGTGTCGCTCAGAGAAAAAAAGAACATTCCCTTGGACTAACTGATCGCTTGTTTGGGCTCATTTCGCAAATATATGTCATTAGGCGGTCGGTTCTGTTTTATACTACATTTGGGTGGGGTACTTGTGTGATTCGGTCTCAAATAATCATTAATTTATTGTCATGTGTGGCGACTACGAATCAAAACGAGATTTTGCAGCTATCTGTAGCGCTATCTCGTGCCTGCTGCAAGAACTAGTGGTCTGTTCTGTCGTTATTAATTCTTCAGTCAATGTTCGCTCCTGCAGTTGGCGCGGGATGGCGCTACCGGTACCACTGCTGCGAAAGTTTGCTGTTTGGTCCGCTGTCGCCGTAGATGGTGGAGATTTCCGATTAATTCTTGTCGAATCAGGCAAATACCCCACTACGTTTAGCAAACTTATCGCCGAATGCTACCGCTGTGCAAAATTTGAGCCCAAACAAGCGACCCGTTACCCGGATAGAATTTTTTTCCGTTTTCTCTAAACGATACAACGGTCGGTACATGTATTTAGATGGCGACTGGCAGGCGAGTTCAGAGATTCGAAGCAAAGGAACGATTTAGGAGAGAGGATCAAGTTTTGGCCACGACTGTATGAAACTCTCTTTTCTTGTCGTTCGTGCTCTGCTTTCTAAAACTTTTTGTTTGACCATAAATTACCAACAGGCGCTATTTTTAAGGCGCGAAATAAAAAGGAAGTCGTTTTTGTAACGTTTCGTTTTGATATTTAGTTATTAGAGCCCAGTCACTGATCAGAGCCCAGTCAGAGCCAAATAAAAAGAATACAACGAAACATTACAAGATACGGCTTCTTGTTTTGCAGGTAAGCTGTTGTGTGCGATGCACTGATATCTGTGTTCCTTCTGTTCTTCTAAATAAGCAGTGTTCACTTCGAAACTTTCGCTTTGTTCAAAGCAACATGTTTCTGGTGTGTAATGTGCTGTTTTCATATGTTGGTGTGTAAGTTCTGATGTGTGATGCTGTAACTTCCCGCCTAATAACTCTGAAGGCTGGTTTTCACAGTAATTGTGCTTTCCACACGCGTGAAACGATGTCAAATTGTTGTTTTTGGCGCTTAGCTTTCACCCTTTCACTTGTCATTGCTGAATATAGCAACTATTGTCCGAGTGCTTCAGTTTTCTGAAGAATAAGGGTCTAAGCGGGACTCAAACTAAACTTTGGGAAAATGCTGACAAAAAGTCGTGTGTGGATCCCTGCTTGCCTTCAATGTTGCGTTCTGTCTTTGCTTTGTTTCATGCATTTATTCTCGGCTGCTTTTTTGCTTACATCACTGTGCCAGCGTGCGCACATGTTTTGCGAAGAGCCTCAATCATGAAAAAATCAAGGGCACTGAGCGGCGGAATGACAACCGTTTCCGACGGCTCAGTGAAAAATATGCTTAACCACGAGCCACGGCTTAGTGGCTCCGACTTAATTCATGTGTCATGGTGGTGCAATGAAAAGAACCCTTCTATGCCGAGCCTTCATTACTTGTTAAACGAACATAACTTGCCTTTTTTACATTGCACTGCTCCTTGTAGCAGTCCTGTTTCACGTGGAGCGATCCTCTTTCATTCAAACGATGGTTATGGCCTACGGCTGCTGATACCAAAGCCACGGGATCAAATCTTGACCTCCGACTGCACTTCGAAGGGGGCAAAATGCAATATCGCCACTGTGCTGCGCGATGTTGTCCCCATTGTAGGGAACAATTTGTCGTCAAAATAAATGCAAATTCATCCATTAAGGTGTCTTTCATAGCGCTTTCACTGCTTCGGAACGTTGAAGCCCACATAGCAGCTGTCATGGTGTAGCGTGCGCATGAAATTAATGGAACTGCATACTGCGTGCGAGTTGAGTTCCTACATTTTCACTGAGAGATCATCTACGCGTGTGACCAATGTGGCAAGTAGTAGTTCCGACCTATAACTGCTCTGCCATTACAGGGCATGGCGGGTATTTTAATTTTCAGAGCACCGTACTCCTTTTCTTCTCATAATCACTAATATTTTTTTACGCTTTGTTCCAGCAACTTGGCTGTTTCCTTTTTCCGATTGAGCGATTTTTCTCTATGTTTCCCACACAACCGTGAAAATGTGGTCTTGCCTGCGCAGCTCAGGCTTGAATGAAGCAGACAGGCTGATTATGAGCCAATGCGTAAAATTTTATCCCATCTTATATCATCTTGTCTTATAGCACGTAAACGCAATATGCCTAACTGCTGTTTAGAGTGAGACGTGCGTAAAAGAAATTTAGAAATACATTCCATATTGCATAAAGGAAACGTTTTTTATCAAAATATTGCGTTGATCTCTTGGATAGCGTATTTATGTATCACTTTCTTCTGGAAAGCGAAGCGTGTGCCCTAGCTGCTGTTCTTACACACGCGCCATGCACACACCATGGCTACAGCACACTGGTGAGCTTCGGAACAACAAAAAATGATAGTCAGTTTGCCTAGTTAGGCCAAATGTGAAATAGATGCCCTAGCACTTCGATTTTCACTCCGATTCCGTTGCTCAGATCCAGTGTTCACGGAAGGCAGTTGTTCGGATGTCGGTAATGCGTCAATTCCGATATATGCGGAATTAGTCATTCTCTATTTTACCTTCATAGATCGCTGCCGCCGCCCTGACAACCTTCCACCTGCAACGTGAGGACAACTCCACAAAGTAGGCTTCAGACAAACAAACAAACATACAAGCACACAACGGCTAAATGAGGGAATGCTCACTATAAGTGCTAACACACTAAAAACTACTGCCTAAACTTGGCCACAGCTGTCTAAATATTTTGCGAGAGCCGTCATGTGCCTAATTTCCCCTCTTCTTCTTTTCTTCTCTGTCTTCTTCTTTCTCTTCCTCTCTTTCTCTTCTTATTTCTGGTAGCTTGGTTTCTCTCTCCTACTCTTCTTTCTTTCCATTTGTTGGCTTGACTTGTCTTTCAGATTTCTGCTACTACAACAGGCTTCAGTCACAAAACTCACACTGCATGGGCACTCATCAACGGCTCTCGCCGCAAAAAAGAAAGAAATAGAGCATAGAATTTCTCAACTTTCCTCGTTGTAGAAACAACATGGTGATGGCACTGACACTTCCAGCAATGTTGGACGCTAGGAAGTCGTCCCATCGGCGATAATTAGCGCCATGTACTCGTCTAGAAAGACTGGACGTCGACTCATGGAGGTCGACCGAGCACATCGTGTCGATATAGACAGTGTCAGGTGTCTCACCTAGAAACACCATTTTCTAATAATGTTTCCTCCCTTCCTCGTTGCAGGAAGGTGAACAAGTCGTATCGTGGACGTTCTTGTCCCATTGTTGTGCACTGCAGGTAAGCATGCGTCGTTCTGTACTTCCTTCGTCTCATTTCCAGGCACTCTTTTACGAGAACACGCGAAGGATCGTGTCAACACTTTTAAGCTGAGCCGAACATGATCTCAGGCGCCAGCCTGCTAAAGTGGCGCTAAACTGTAAACTTTTTGCAACAGGCAGTACGTAAGAATCATGTCAGCATTTTGGTGAAGAGAGTCAATTGGAAGCAAAAATACTGTGCATCGACAACAAGCCTCCTTCAACGAGGCGACACAGTTGTTGCGATCTTCACCCAGAAATAGGAAATAAATTACCTTGCAATTGTTATTAAAGCCGGTGCTTCATGAGCACAACCGTTGACGCCACGGCGCAATATATCAGTCACTAACTGCTGGCATGATGTCGCGGAGAGTTCGTAATATGATGTTCGTAAGTAATAAGCTGCCTGAACAAAATTAAGCATTATATGTCAATGAAGCATTTGTCTTCTCTTATTACAGTTATCTGCAGTTTATTCGTGCTATACTCTTGTTGCAAATAAACCTACTTGAAGGACCGCTACCTAAGATTAAAATATTATTACACATATTCACTTCCTTGCTGTCCGTAGATTTTTCGCCAACAGCTTTGTTTACTGTCAGGCAATCTTGCGACGTGGAACACACCTTTTGGCATTAATTAACAAACTGATAGCATCTAACCGAGACAATAAGAAGCGCATGGTATTCCACTGAAATGAGCAAAATATGACGAAAGCCATGCGAGGGCAAAGAAACACGGTGACAGAAGAATCTACTTGCTGCCAGTGGAGAATTAAATTATGGATGTGGCCTCGCGTCACACGTGTCCGACTGTTTGTATACCCTGCCAGACGTGTCGCCACAGGACCATGACTCTTCACAATTTATGCTACTTTGGGCAACTCCCGAAATTCGACAGGAATATTTCGCTCGACTGCTAATTGGCCGCATGTGCCTTTCGTTCAATTTGCAGTGATGGAATCGGAAGAACAGGGACCTACTGCCTGATCGACATG
The DNA here is from genome assembly GCA_030143305.2 of Amblyomma americanum. Taxonomy (NCBI): domain Eukaryota; kingdom Metazoa; phylum Arthropoda; class Arachnida; order Ixodida; family Ixodidae; genus Amblyomma; species Amblyomma americanum. The sequence continues at coordinate 11,103 of JARKHS020030004.1, forward strand.
GTCCTCAACAGAATGGCTAAAGGTAGCAAACCTTTTCTTATTACAACCTGTGCCAGTTGCGTGAAACTCTCGTTCCTTGTCAGCCGGCTAACCGCTAACGTTATGTTACGTTGACCTTGTGCAGGAGCAAAGGAAATCGACATCGCAGCCACCCTGGAACATATGCGTGACCAACGAGCCGGAATGGTAAAGACCAAGGTAAGCTTCGTTCAGGTGTCTTTCGTACAAGTTGCAGTTTGTTTCAGCATTTAGCAGTGAATGTAGTTGTTCTGCAGAAACTTTCCTTGCATCCCTGAAAAAGCTGCACCTGCAGTCACGAAACGCTTTATTATCATAGCGCATGCTTTGGGTTATCGATTCTACAGTTGATCGATCGAGTGCTGGTATGTTTGTAACGGTAGCATGTAAACATCGCTGTTCCGTATTGGCTGTTTAAACAACTAAAGGCAGTTCCGCATTATAGGATATTACGCCGGCACATTCACACCGTTAATGTGCTACTGCGAATAGCTAGCAACGCGGTGAATAATTTCTACAAGGCTCAGTTAACGAGCTAAAAACGCCGACACTTTTTCCAACGCAATACAAGTTTTTATACATGTATTCGCTGCACAATAGCACATGTAATGCTAAATTTGTTCGAATGGCTAAAGCGCCCGTGTGCTGTGCGATGTCAGTGCACGTTAAAGATCCCCAGGTGGTCGTAATTATTCCGGAGACCTCCACTACGGCACCTCTATCTTCCTTTGTTCTTTCACTCCCTTCTTTATCCCTTCCCTTACGGCGCGGTTCAGGTGTCGAACGATATATGAGACAGATACTGCGGCATTTCCTTTCCCCAAAAACCAATTATTATTATTATTATTATTATTATTATTATTATTATTATTATTATTATTATTATTATTATTATTATTATTATTATCGAACCCAATATCAAAAGTAAAAAATGCGAGTATGTCGTCACTACACCGTTTTTGTAACCAATATCGTTCTTAATAACAAAAACAGGCTCTAAAAGCGAATAGAGGAAGTGTAGAGCACTGCGTCACGCTCCCTACACAACATCGCATTACTTTCCTAGGGTCTGATTTCACAATTCTTAAATTACTACTGGCTCCGTTTTCTCTTGGTGCAGACATATATGCAGCTGGAGGTTCCCGCTTGCTCTGCATTAAAGCATGCTTTTACATGTTTCTTGCCGCAAAACAAAAACTCTTTGAAGATTGACTATTTAAGTGGTTACAAATTCATCCGCCGCCATTTCTTTTACACGGCGCGCGTAGGTTGTATTCGTCGGGTTTGAAAGTGAGAAAACAGACGCGTGGAAATGGTACAAAAACATAGGCTGGGAGGCTGCCGTGACAGGGTCACAAAGCATACCTGATACAAGAAGCAGAGGAAAATAAAGAGATATGGACAGAAAGAAGAGAATACGTAACAAAACTCGCAGCGCGTGCGCACACGCACACAAACACACGCACACACGCACACATGCACGCGCACTAGAACACATCAAACGATGCACGATTTGCCTACTTTTAGCGTGGACTCTACGAACACTAAAGAACGAAGCCGAAAAATTCGGCGCAGATTTTCTCGACGCTCGCTGCAGTGAAAAGAAGGAGAGCCTAAGTGCCATATGCAAGTGTCGAGGCCCCCTAGACATCAGCCCTGGTGTCGATAAGCAGGAAAATTTCATAATAGGCGGTTCCAAAAAAGCATTTAAGCCCATCTCTCGCTTATTCTTCTAACAAAATTAACTCTTTCAAGCATGGAGGCGCTATTTCTGATCGCTACCACACGCGGGGAAAGCAACTCTTCTGGTTCACACTAAAGAAATGACAGGTTACCATCAAAGATGCGGCGATTTGCAATGCTCGCCGAGTGCTTAACCCGAATCTGTAACTAATCATCGCCGCGGTTAAACGTAAAGCGAACACGGAACTTCACAGCGTTTTAACAAGCACATCACAGAGCGATAGAGCCAACCAGAACAGGTTGAATTGACCCTAAAACGCCACAGTGCCACCATCGTGGCTCCCCTGCCTCTTGCGTCTGGGTGGACTTACCTGAACTCAAAGGCAATACTCGGAGATTGATACAATGTCCTCGTAAAACAATACGTTGCAAACTAAATACGTCAAGCATAAAAGGATATCGATGAATTAACGCCTGGACGTCCAAGTAGCGCCGCGGAGATTTGCTTGACACGTGAGCCTGGCAACTTCATTCTGAAGTGCAAGTTACCTAGTGGTGTTGCCACTGATGTCTCTTCCTGGCGTTTACATGGGATATCACATTATGGCAGCGTATTCGCCGGCGCGCAGTGCCCCATATCTCACGAGCACAGCGTGCCATTAACAGATATAGTGCTGCAATAGACGACGGTGGCTGCGATAAGCACCCACTTAAAGACCAGCCCAATATGCGTGCTTATTCAATTCTTGTCGCACTTTGCCGTTATTTCGTGCCCACTCCTACTCCCGACTGCCCGCTTATGGGCCCTGATTTGTTTTCGCCTCCTCTCCTGCAGGCCCAGTTCGAATTCGTGCTCATGGCCATCGCCGAGGAAGTGCACGCCATCTTGAAGGCGCTCTCGCACTGAGACGCCAGCCGCCAGCCGGGAACGCACAGCGATCCCGACGCTAAGCGGCTTCCGTACCAGTCGTAGACGATCACCTGACTCGTGCAAGCCTGGTCCGACATGCTTCCCCTGTTCGACAGAAACGACGACGACATGTGGATGATGACGCGCTGGCTGATGGTGGAAGCGCGCACCGCTTCGCTTCCTCACTTTAAGCTTGTAGTGCTTGTTTGTAGTGCGCGACCACAGTAGCGACGTGATGTTTCCTTCTTATCCCTGCTTGTTGGTTATGACTCTTCGTCCGTTGCGTGAAGTGAAAGAGTTTATTATTACGCGTTCCGCTATGTTTCTGCTCCGGCACTACTGTCCTGTGTGGCCAGTGTGAACAAGGTGATGATATCGGCGCCCGTAGTGTCATGCCACCAACAAATTCCGGTTGAAAATGTCATGAACGTCATTGCGGAGGTTGCTTATATTCGGGCACAGTTAAAACTTGCTTCTACATATGCTGCCCATTCACGACTGATATCTGCGATGCGACGCTACGCGGACTGTTATTCAGGCACGGGCTCGCGGAATAGAAGTTGATTCACTCACGGGTAATCGAACATCCTATGTGCGTGAAATGCGGTGCTCCCATTTATATTTACGGGTAAAAATGTCTGCATAGTTTTTCGTCCCAATGTCACTAGCACCTGCAAGCTGAAAGTTGTTTCTGCGATTTTGTTCTTTGCTCTAGTAGCACTCTATCGTCTATCGCCTATAGTCACACTAGCCATACCACCGGACCCCCCGTCTGAGTAATGTTATTAAACGCAAATACTTATGTAGTTACCTTGGAATTATGACAGCCTTCTGCTTTCATCCAATCATATATAATCAATTAACATCTCAGGTCTGGCTCGTACTGAGGACACAGTCGCGACCTGCGTTTGCACGGTATATTATATTTTTGGGCCGGTTACCCCTCCAATGCTTAGGACTGCACGTTCTGTCACCCAATATTTTTGTCCATGCCTATGCCAAGGCGTCGTGAGGGAAAGGCGAAGTGGTGAGAAAGAGAGAGAGAGAAGCTAAGACAAGAGAAGGAAGAAAGCAAAGACGGCTGCCGCCGGGAACAAGGACCTCAGCTCAGGTCAGGCACCGATCCCTGCAGTTCTTGAAAGAAGAGATTCGTTTACACGGCGTCGATTCGGGAGAAGCGAGCCAGTGCAGCACGTTTCAGCCGCCAATTTCACGTTCTCTCCCTCTTTCTAAGCCCTCCCGTGCAGACGTCCGCATTTGAACAATCGCGAACCGTGTGCAAAACATCAGAAGGACCTCGAAGCGTCCTCGAAAACCGTCGCGTCAGCCTGATGTAGTGTGAACGCCCTTACGCACACGTGCTTTTCGCCACAGCGCGAGTATTCTGCGTATGCAGTCCACCTGTGTTCAACTTTCGAAAAGACGACCAAGCGTTCATTGCTATGACGCAGGCACCGTGAAAAAAAAAAGTCCCCCTCCCCTCTTCTCTTTCCCGTCTTCGCTATCTTGTCTTTGCACGTTACAGCCCTTCTTCCATTAGCCAAATTTGCGTAGCGAACCTGAATCTGTTCTGTTTCTACATGTACTGCACAGAAGACGCGAAAAAAAAATACTGTAACACATTTGTGTAGTGTCGTACCACAATGGTAGTGTTGCGTGTACAAACCCCGCTTTTAACAGAGCGTCCCAAGAAGTCACTGTAATGTCGCATGATTATTGATATTTAATTCCCGTGCTTCAAAGAAGAGCAACAAACTATTGTAGATGTACGTAACGCATATGTGCTGATGTACAAACTATTTTCGAGCATCCCAGTGTAAAGAAAAAAAAAGACTCTATATTTTTGACCCCTCCAGGGGCGCTTGCCGGGTGTGTACGCGCGTCATGCTTCTGTTTCCACTACTTCTGTAAGCGCGTGAGTGCTTCTGTTGAAGAGAGTCGTGTTTTCACTTCCAAAGTCTGGTGCAGAGTTTAACACTGTACGCACGGAGCAAGGTGAACATGTGATACAGAGTTTATTGAGCGTTGTCATTCTGCGAACGTAGATTAGAGCAGTGTACCCGAGTTGAAGGAAGATATTCATGACACTATCAGAGTTGTGTTACGCAAGAAATGATACGATGAATCGCGTTTGCTTTATCAGCGGATAACGGCTTATAAATGAATGCACACGGACAGCCAGTGATGTATCAGGCTGTGAAGTGCCTAAATCGGTTATCATTTTAACATAGTCAATGAACCAGTGATATCATAAGCACGCTAATGTGATTCAAACAAGGCACGGTAGAAGGCAAACAGAGTAGTAGTTATAACACGCCACGCGCAGTATTCTTATATGTACTAAGGCCGACGGCGTCTCACAAAAACAAAAACAATGAAAAAGAAACATACTGCACGAAATTAAGACTCGATACAAACTTGAGATCGCAAGCAATCATAACGCGAAACAAAGTTCAGTTACCTTGAACCTTTCCTGCTGAACGTGCGACATAGTATGTCCTTCTAGTAACGCTTAAAACTTGTTGAATGCTTTACGCACATATTAAGTTTCGCGCCATGGTAAATACGTCAGTATACGAAACAGGTTTCAGCGAGCCCAAACTATTTCGCTGTAGAACGTAGGTTGCATTCGAACATGTCAGGCCAACATCAGGTCATTGAGGACAACACAATGTAAATGTTGTACGTCCTGAAAGGAAGTAATTTATGGTTACAGATCGATCTGGGTAACAAGTCAGCAGAGTGGGAGGTTTTTTTTTTTTCCAGAACCTGCCTACCGCATCACAAGTATTCAGATTTTATTCCTTTTTCGCTTGCAACGGACGCACTGAATCAGTCGCTTCAGTCCAGAAATGCAGCGATTCATCGATTACGTAATTGCCTTTGCTAAACATTTCACTTTGTTTATGCACCGCATTTTTATTGACGCGAAGAATAGGATCTAAGCAAGTGCCAACGTCTTAGCGGCCGCGTATGCACCACTGAGCTTTCGAAATGTCAGCCAACAAACAAGCTAGCTTGACACGTTCCCAAAAACCTCATTGGCCGTCTGATGTAATGTAACTTATTTTCCACACGAGAAAGGGCGCTATAAGGAAAGGCGGTCCTCGAAAATTGTCAGCAGTGCGCATGAAGCTCTAGGAACCAGCGTCTCGACCTTGCAGCAAGAACTAAGCCAACCTACACTGCACTCATTTTCTGCATATGCAGCTCCCATCCCATTTCGTGTCAGGGTGTCAAGATACGAAGTTAAAACACGAATATGTAGCCACAACAGACAATAGAGACTAATTACTTTTTTTATCGATAAGAACCTTTAACCACGCTTGCTTTGAACATTATGCTTTCTTCGCATTAACGGTTGCTGTAAACATGCATCAAGCTGTGCACAAGGTCTGCAAGAGAGGTCGCTTGGAGACTGGACAAATGAGCACTGGCTAAATAAGGAAGCAGTGTGCTGCGTCTAAATCGCAAAATGTGCAATGCGGAATCTGACACTTGTTCCATCATGGCACTGTTGAAACGCCCTCCCCCACCCGTAGACCCTCCAGTTACTATCCTTCAATAAAAACAAACGTCATAAGCCTTGGGTGTCAATTTCTGCTTGCCTCTTTGAGGCGAGGTTGCGAGAGGATAGCTTGCGCTGGATGGAGCGGGTATCGCCACAAAGAGTGCTGCACCGGAGATGTCAACTTCGCCAACGGCTACTTGGTGCGTCTTCAAGCGTAAATTCATATTTGGCTGTTGCACCACGCTCAGTTCAAGTGCATGTGTACAGGTACGCCCAGAGTAAAAACTAAATGCGTTAACATTACTGCCGACTACACCGTTGCACCTACCCGCCAAAATTCATGAAATTGCAATAAAAAGGTCATCTTTTTATTTGCGGAGAATTTTTACAGAAAAATGGCTTCATGAGGGAAAAAAATTCTTCTAGCCGGCTTATTCCACGAATGGGAAGAACGGTATGACGAGTAGGATATTTAGACGGATCGTTGACATAGCGATAGAGAAAATTATTTTTATTTATTTATTAACCCTAAGCGCCCAGAACAGGGAATTACATATTAGGGGAATGTGTCAGAGAAGCAGCAACGGATAACAACTGACAGAAAATGTACAGCAGGCAAAGTTGTGTTAACGTTTTGGCGTAAGAGAAGATTCAAAAACTGTGCAAACACGTTGGTACACATAACAAGCTCAGGCATTCTTCAGCATAGCGCAGGAACAACATAAGCAAAGCAAAAGGATACCGGCAAATTGTAAGGGCATTCATAACTCACACAGGAGTCAAGCACTGTATGACGCGTTTCCTGTGTTCAACAGTGTTAGTAAAGCTGCTTGCAAAGACGATTATTGGGTGTGCCTGATTAAGCAACGATTCGGTATGGCTGACTATGCTATGCTACGTAATGCCGCGTACACAGTGTGCTGCTTCCGCACGCCGGGCGAATAGGTTTAATGCTAATTAGTCCATCAGTGCAAGACAGTGGTTAGCATTTGTATATAAAATGTGTCAACACGTATTACAATTCCTGCCACACGAAGGCTACTCGATAACTGCTTCTGCGGGCTGCTTACTACAATTCATCCTTCAGAGTGAGCAACGCGCGCCGGCGTCAGTGTGAGGTAAGACAATGATGAAACATTATTTGTTACAAAGTAACGCAGTTACCGCTGAAAAGGCAATACGGAACGTAACTTTAGCAATTGGTGTAAATCGAACATAATGGGGTTGATCAGCAAACAGACGGGATCCCGTCTGTTCGCTGGTCCCATTATGTTCGGAACATCACTACTTCTGGCGTCCTCCAACAACGGTAGCCTAGCGGTTTGAGCATCCGCCTCGCATGCCGCAGATGCGGGGTTCGATCCCAGTGCCGTGGAGTACCCACCGGTGATACAGTTGGTACAAGATTTCCCTTGGTCTGGTGCACGGCTTATCTAGGGTGAAATTCTGGGAAAATGTGTCTTCGACCCCACCGTGTGTCGATGATTACAGCTTATGCCTAGAGGCCCTTTAGCCGCAGCTGCCCTTGCGCATCGAAAATTCATCACCACCATCAAAGCTTGTGTACACAAAAGCGGTAAGCAAAAAATTACTTCAGGTGGCTGCAGTGTTACGGAGAATTATGAGCAGGACCTTGAAACAACCAGTTTTTGAAAGTGTCGCAATAATAGTTACGGCTTTAGAAGCACACTACGGGTGACCAGCATAAGCAGAGCAAAAAACAGGCTGGCACCACTGCCGCTAAGTAAGAAAAAAGCGACCAGGGAACAGCGACAGTGCTTGGCAGAAAAAGCGTGGCTATCATCTGTTACTCCAAAGCAAAGAGCATTCAGGAAAGGGTATAAAATAAATTGCCCTTGATTTACCTGGTCAAGCTGAAAATACGAATTAGGTGCGCTACCACGTTCGCCCGCGTTAAGCATTGTTTATCTTTGTTTTTCTTTTCTATAAGCTTGAAAATTCTAGTTCCACCCAAATGTTCTGGCATTCGTGCCTCAGGCTTTCCTCTTGCTATACGCCGCCTAAGCTACTCGTTCCCTCTGTTCGGTTGCCTCTGAAGCGACTTCTACGCGCCTCTCGAATGCACATTCCTCAGGCGAATTCATTATAGTGCACTATAGACTTCGTCGTTCGCATCTTCTTTCTCGCAGAGTCAAAGTTGAAGTGAAATTTATTTCAGCATCAACGTCCAATGGAGACGTGTGATGTTGAAGAGCGGCAAGCAAAAAGCCTAAAAAGGCTCGACAAAGGGCCCGTTTGCAGGTGGCAGAGCGACGCGGAAGCTGATATGATAAAGATGAATGCAAGTTAACAAAATAAGCAAAAAATAAAAAATCACATGGCAGCAAAACAAAACTAAGTACAAGTGCATCAACGTTAAGGCAAGAATTACAATGCAAATGAAATAAGGCAAAAAAAAATGAGTGGTAAGGCTGGCTATAAGGTAAGGCTGATACAATGGAATTTCACAAGATTGGAATCTTGAAAAAAAGGCAATAATATACATGTAAAATGGAATCACAGAGGGGTCATAAAAAGTGGAGAGTATATTTTTGGAAATGAGCAAAATGTTTAGAAATTTAATACACTTGGTAAGGTGTACCGTAGCATCTGGTAACTGCCATTGTTCTGCGTTTCTTGTGTTATAGACACTGCGCCTTAATTTCATAGCTGCAAGTTCTCTGTGATAAGGGCCGTTATTTTTCATCGAGGTCTGTTTCCTCATCCCGTTTAGCAAAGCTATACGTTTTCGTCACTCTTCTGCAGCTTGTCGCCTCGTCATATTCACTGGATCGGTTGACTCACGTTGGCGCCCTTTCCTTTGCCTGCCTGCTAGTTAGGCACGCATGTCGTTCGGCCTCGTCGTTCAGCTTTGAAATCTGTGGATAGACCACCTTCATCCATGATTTAAAGTTTGCTGCACTGCACGTTCCTCCGGCGACTTCATCCTTCGCCTGTTCTGGCATCTGCATGTGCACGAAACCGCGTTTCCACTCTCTCCACTCGGCTACAGCTGGCGTGACGCCCTCCCATTGGCTGCAGCTCGTGAGACGAGCCTATGAGCTTACCTGAGCTTAACAGAGATTTCCCGAGTTGCTCCGAGGCTTCAACATGACGAGTGACTGCTTTTTCGCTAGTGTACCTTACAGTGCTAGCGCACAAAAAAAAGCAAGGTAAAAAAAGCCATTCTATGATGGTATTGGGAGCGTACCTGCGTAACACTGCAAACTTTGTAAGCGCGTAGCCAATAAACGTGGCTATATGTGCAAGCAAAGCCATAGACGCCAGAGTTGCTCTAATAAAACAAAGTTCGAGGCAGAGCTGAATTTTCACAGCAAACAGCCTGAAACAGTCGACACACAGCGGCTACAAGAGAGGCAAAATTGCCGTCAACAAGACACAAAGCTGTAGGGCCCTGTTCGGATTAAAATTTATTCTTTTTTTAATTCGATCGACCAGCGGTTCTCCCGCAAGTTACTTGGAATTACCATCGTTCTGGCGGACCCAAGCCCTATATTCAGTAGCCTTTAAAAAACAAATTTGCTCCACAGTTTTTACGCGGACCGCTACGACATCAGGCACAGAGGTACGCAGATAGCGATGATCCCGCTAGTGAAGCAGTTGCCGCTAGTCTGCACAAAACCATCGTAATTATCTGGTCCTAAAAAAAGGCTGGCAGCAGTGGCTTGCAGATTCGAAAAAATTCGGCGCTTAATATCGCACACGTTGTGCTGTATACAACTGGTGAAGTTCGCGGACACAGTGAAAACAGCGTAATATTTGCAGTGTCGCGGCCCATTAAGTTGTGTTACGTTACACTGTCCATGTGTGGTCGACTACAACAACGCAGTCATGAACACGGCACCATGATTCAGCGAGTCTTGTGTGGCGGCGAAGACGAGCATCAGTAACATCGCTGACTTACGAAACAGCACGATGTGGGCGTAAACATCTCAGTGCGAGCCAACGCTATGTACTGCTCCAAACTTTGTTGTAAACCTTGCAACAGTATAGGTCAGAATACAGAGATCTTCGCTTAAATAAAATAAAGCGGGAAACACGTATGCAAATCTCGTATTTACACAACACGGTATCTTGAGGCAAGTCACGCGCTTATTGGTTTGCCCGATTAAACTGTACATCCCACTGAGGCTAGCAGGCCAGGTAAGCCCCAGTCAAGGTCACCGAGGGACGGCGACCGTACGGGGGTTGTTGCGTCCCGAAATCGACGCTGTCTCCAAAGCAGACGTGTCGGCGCCTGGATCGGTGACGTTCGTCGAAGGACTGACATCCACTTGGTCGGCGAAGAAACTGGTGGGAATGTTATCATCGTGGCTACGCTGGGCCAGCCAAGGGCCAGGACCGCGCTCCTGAGGCTTGTTCCAGACCACAGCTTCGCATCGTCGCCCGTTGGGCGCCGCCATGGGATCGGGCTGCTCCCCAGAAGCGCTGCATCCGAATGCCCGGGCGAACTGTGGCAGGTGTCGCAGCGGTAAGTTGACGCGGTACTCGGGAGGCAACCGATTCCAGACGCGAAACTGGCGCGACTGGTAGGTGTCGTCACTGCGCTCGCAGTTGTCCAGAGCGTAGTAAAGGAAGAAGAGCTGCTCCGAAGAGACGTCAGGCAGCGACTCCAGCCTGAAGTCTACCTTCCAGATGCGCTCCGCGCTCAGCAGATCCTGCGCACACGGTTTGTGTAGAACTTATTACATGGCACGTTCCGCTTTTTTAAGAAGAAATGCGGTGGCGCCAGAATTGGAGGGGGCTCACTTAAGCTCCGTCTTAAAGGGACACTGAGGAGAAATTGAAGTTGGCTTGTATCGTTAGAATAGCAGCTCCTGATCCCAAAAACACCACTCTTCCTGAAAACAAAGCTCTTGTAATGTAGAAAATAGCAAGAACCAAAATACAGGTATCGCCGCCACAGGCCAATCTCGCAAGTACAAGCGTGATGACTTCCTAGGACAAGAGGCGCCACCTTGGAGGAATTTCCTTACTTCATGGAGGCCACGAATCTCTGAATCTCTGAGGCTGGCAAAGGAAGGTTGCACACCGCACCGCTAGCCGTCAGAAATCACGGAGTCTGCGTTTACGTCACATTTCACGTCACTCCGTTCTGTGACGTCAAAGAGTTGCCGTGACGTCATAAGAGTTCCCTGAGTTTGAATCAGAGTGGCAAGAAAAACTTGTTTGAATCCAAATTTCTTTGAAATAAATGCATCTTTCACGCCCGGACAAGCGGCAACAAAGCCATGAAATGCCGAACTATCAGATTTTGCGAACAAAAAAAAGTTGATAGAGTTCTCCTCAGTGTCCCTTTAAGGGCGTGATGCGATACCGTCGATGAGTTAATGGAAATATATGCGGAATTGGTAATTCTCAACATCACATTCATAGATCCCAGGAAGCCCTCGTACGCAATGGTGCAGCGGTTAAGCGACGCGCCACTGCCCTGTGATGGCAGGTGCTGTCACCGGTGGGGCTTGTGAGACACAGGTTGCTCTTCTCTAGGAGCATCTCCCGAGTAATTAATTTAACTGCCACCAGCCACGGTGGTCGGTTTGGTTTGGTTTTATGGTTTATAGCGTTCCAAAGCGACTCATGCTATGAGGGACGCCGTAAAGAAGGGCTCCGGATAATTTTGACCACTTGGAGCTCTTTAACTTGCACTCACCGCACAGTGCACAGGCCTTTAGTATTTCGTCTCCAGCGAAATAAGACTACCGCGGCCGGGATCAAGCCCACATTTGCTCACAATCCGGTGGACGGGTAGCAATGACGCCACAAGGTCACGTGACCTAGGTCACCCGCCTGAGGTTGTTTCTCCGGGGATTTTTCGCTCGCAGCGCCGACGACGACGACACCGGATTTTGGGCAGAACTGGAGCCTTAATGATAGTGCGTTAAAAATGCCAATCGCGACCACAAGCTTATAGCTACTACCATAAACCGTTTGAAACATTTACAGACAAGTCATAAATACGCGCATGGTTCCCGAAAAAGGAAAAAAGACAAAAGATGTACAGACGCTCAGAAGGTCTTGATGAGATTAACTTTGCAAGCAGAACGCGGTTTCAGGATTATGCTTTTTGCTGCTTTTTCTTGTTTAAGGACTCCATAGCCTGAAAGTTGCACCAATTAATTTTGCTTTCCTATGGCTGGTTTTCACAGCTCGCAAATGATTTATGCTTTTACGTTTGCTCGGTAAAACGAGCTTTTGGGCAAGTTGGCGACTTTCTTATAACAATTCTGTTTACAATGGCGCAGTAGTGCAAAGAGCTTTGCTTGTCCAACTTGATCAAAATGTCGCCAGTGTATCGGTACACTTTTGATTTCGTCAGGGTTAAAAACTGAGGCTAAATTCTGGTCAATGCTAAAATGTCGCTTCAACGGGATGCAACGCGCCCATTTTTTTTTCGGCAATCTCTGCGTCTTAATAGCTGGCCGAAACTTTATGGTTACATGATACTTTTACATGTAACGCAAGCTCTAATCTCATCATTTTAACAGTAACGTAATAATAACTGTTTTTTGGGAAAGGAAATGGCGCAGTATCTGTCTCATATATCGGCGGACACCTGAACCGCGCCGTAAGGGAAGGGATAAAGGAGGGAGTGAAAAAAGAAAGATGTGCCGGAGTGGAGGGCTCCGGAATAATTTCGACCACCTGGGGATCGTGCACTGACATCGCACAGCACACGGGCGTCTTAACCTAGACAGTTTGCATTTATTATCCATGCGCCCGCCCATGGTAGCTACCTGCTTGTTTATCAAACAAAAATTACCCGGGATAATTCGGCTCTAATATAACTCATTTTCGTGCTCTTATACGTGTTTGTCTTTGCTTTTTCTGTTTCTGTATTCCTGCACGAGCGTTAGTTCTCAGATTATAGCTTCTACGTGCGCTCTCGGCGAGCGCACATTTACAGACATGCACGCATTAAAACAGTGCACAGAAACGGAGTGACGCAGCAGCGAGCATGCACATACCTTGAAGGCGGCGTAAGCCATCGCCACCGCCGCGGTCTGTGCCAACAGAGGGTAGACCGCCTCGGAAGAATTTCGAACCACGCTGCTTGTAAAGAGACGCAGATCTCGAGGCATTTCTTGCCAGTCTCTTTCGAGGCATTTCAAAAGCCTAGCCAGGCGTATGCGGGAGCGTTCTTCGCTCAGTACCTGAGTTACTACCGTGTCCTCGTTGCTGTTCCAGCTCTCATAGATGAGCGGCAGCAGTCCAAGGTACAGGCGCACAGCTGAGCGCGACGCTTGGTAAACGAGCAGTGTGTTGTTAAACGGCCGGGAGACGTCTTGGACCCCAACAGGTATGTATACCGCCTGCTGAGCAACCTTGTAACTGCGATAAAAAGAAACCTAGTTTGGCACTCCGAACAACCAGACCAGCATAGTGGCGTAGTGTTAGAAGATTCCGTCGCCTCACCTGCTCAGCGTGTCGAAGGTGTGACCGTGCTCTCGGGGCTTGGTCGTCTCCCTGATTTGATGGAGCCGTCTGAGCTGGTAGTCGCCGGCAGCACGGACAAACATGCTGACTGAACTGCTTTCCTCCAGCTCGGTGGACCGTCGATCAGGGCAGAGGTCATCGCGTAACAGGGAGCCGGCGAAAAAACGTGCCACGTCAAACCTGCCAATCATATCGGTGAATGTGTCAACGCTATTGCGAGTCATCCATTTGAGGCGTCCCATGTTACGGTAGAACGCATCCTCCAGTCTCCCCAGCCAGATGCGACTGGGCGCGTACGTTCCCGCGGCAGACTGCTGCATGGCTAGGGCTTTTGACAAGCACCCCGGCTGCACGCTCTCGATCAGTCGAAGACATAGAAGCCAGTCCAGGTCAGGGCTAAGTGCACGGCCCCCCAGTTGCACTGAAAGGATGCGCCGAAGGTTCGCAGAGTTCTGCCGCTCCAAGAGCGGCGAGAAGTGTACCACGACGAGGAAGCCCAAGTAGTTCAGAAAAGAGACGACAGCGTCACCTGACGCCACCTTCCGAAGTCGGTTCACAAGCAGGTCGTAGCTTCTCAGCACGACCGGAGCGTTTGCCACCACGTCATCCTCAAAAACCGAGTTGATAAATACGCGTAAGTGATCGTAGGTATCGACCAAATCGCCAAAGTTTCCCACGATTACATCCGAGACGTCTCTCTCGTGTCCTATCTCTGCGAGATTTCTGACAACTGAAACAACTTGAAGAATAAGATTTTCAACTTCGCTGACCCAACCGAACTCCTGGGATGCTTCCAGTACGGCCAATTTCAGTGTTTCCAGCGCTGCGGAGTTCGGCCGCTCATTGAAATGCAAATGGCGTGGGTAACTGAGCTCTACAGTGCGATTGGTACGGCCGCGTTCAACGCCTACGGTAATGTCCAGAAGCGATACGATTCCGTACCTGCGAATGAGCAATCCAGCCATGCGCCAAATCTCCCCAGAATGCAAAGAAGAGCCGTTGTATGGCCAGGCATTTATTGGTAATGTCGCGAACAGTTCCTTCTGTAGAAAGGCAAAAGACTCCCCCGATTGGTCGACGCAAGCCTTGTACAAATCCCGAACGAGGTCGACGCCTCTATTGCGCTCGTCTAAGATGTAGTCACGTAAGGTGCCAGCCAGGGATTCTTCGACAGCAGTGTCAACCGACACTGATACTCCGTCCCCGAAGTCTTGTGCTTGAGCATCTTCCAAACTACTGCAGACATAGCGGTAGAAATTATTGCAAGGGGACCACTCCCTGCTAATGTGTCGCCTTAAACGCTCTCCTTCCTGAAGGCAAAGGTCCGTAGAGCAGAGATAAATATCTACCCATTCTTCGCTGGCAGTAGTCAACGTGATTTCGGTAGGCAGCGTGGATGGTGGACTGTACGGTGTAGTCGGGAAAGTCAAAGGCGTCCATATGTCAGTCTCCCTAGTGCACTCTTCCTCGTTCTTCGGACCCCCAATGAGATAAACCACAAGAATCCAAACAAGACACACTAGACCGATTATTATAGCCAAGCGGCTTTCCGGATACAAGGACCACAGACCACCCACCGCTCGCCTCTGCTTGCGAAATTCAGCATCTGGAGCGGCCGCTGGCACCTGGTTCACTGTCTGAGCCGCTGGAACTTCGGCGTTTATCAGTACCTCATGCTCCTTATCCTCATCGCCTTTATCACTAACATCCGCTAAGGCTTCAGCGCCTTCTACATCATGCTGTCCAGGTTCGGTGTTTTCATTAGCAGACTCTTTAGCACCAGAATGTTGTTCTGCGCTCGAGAACTTTGTGTGCTCTTCATCATTCTCTGGCTCAACTTGCCCTGCTGACTCTCCTGGAGGTTCTCCTCCAGAGAAAAAGTCAGTTCCGTCACCCCCCTGACTTCCTTTTCGTTTCGAACCTTGCTCAAGCGCAGTTGTCTCCACCGCTGAGGAGGGCCGCCTTGGAGCATCTTCTTTTGACATACCGTCTGGTTCCTCCTGATCTGGCACCATCATCACAGTCGCACTTTGTCCTGATGCTATCGAGGGTCGCTTCGTTGTCTCGAGCGACTGCTCGCCAGGTTCAACCGCAGTGCCACGAGATTTTCTATCCAGCTTTCCGACCACATCTCCGCCTGCTTCGGGACCCGCCAGCACTACGGAGGTCCTCTTCGAGCCGAACTTTGTGGGATCCTCCGGCTCCTTTGACACCAAGCTTATTCGTTCAGCCTGCGAAATATTGGTAGAGCTCTTCCTTCGTGATGAGGCAGGCTGCGTATCAAGCTGCCCTTGCAGAAACTCCGCATCCTTCCTGCCTTCTTCACTAGGTCCTGGTTGCGGCGCAGTGTTCGATGAATTGGAAGATAGCGAGGCTCCCGTAGAGCACCTGCCAGGCTTTCGACGCTCTTCCTCTGTCTTTCTCGCCACCGGTGGAATTTCCGGCGCCTCGTGCCTCCCAGAATCCCAGGTGGGAGCATCAAAAAGCCCGGCGTTCATGCCCGAGATACTAAGCCGGGGCTTCGCTGCATCCTGCTCAACAACCTCTTCGCTTCTTGCCAACTGAAAGACGGGCGACAAGGGCCGAGCCTGGTAGAGCTTCTCCTCTCCGCTTGGCGTTTCCAGCAGTATGAACACGTCTTCATTCCTCAGTTCTTTGATATCAGTCTGAGGCCGGAAGCCAGGTAAACCTGGCATTGCCGGCATCGTGAGCTCTGTGGACAGCACAGGCTGCAGGGCCGGAGCAGGGGGGGTAACGGAGCAGATATTCGTGATGTGTGTCTCGATGGGTGCCGTAGCTTGTTCATGGGAGCAAACCGGGGTGGCTCTCAACGGCACACATCTGCCCGCACAGTAGGGCACCACCGGTTGGTGTCCATGGTGATGTCTCACCACTGAAGGCTCGTGGTATCGGCATACGGGGGGCCTCATTGCTACGCAGTGCGTGTTGTGGGGATCAAGGCTTTCGCATGGCCGCTCATAATGACATCTATGTTGGCATCTGTGGACTGCTAAGGCAGAGCTACAAGCGCGGCATATCGAGCACGTCGAGGGGTGCTGAGCGAACTTACAGCTTGCGCTGTGGGCGGACGCTGAACGTAAGTGATGGCACTTATCACTGCACGATGTCAACGGATGGCACTTAGCACTGCACGAGGCCAACGCATGCGGTTGCAGGAGTGACTGGCGCCTCTTAGGTGACTGGGCTTGAAGTTTGCATACTTCATATTCGCTTTTTTCTACGGGAATATCTCCGTGGCCGGTGGCAGACGCGCGGCGAATATCTGCCGATCTGCGACGATTCGCCAGGATCCTTTCGTGCTGCGCTGAAGACGACCTGCGGCGCTGGTCAGGTCCATGGCGGTCGGTTACTGATGATCGACGATCGCCTACGTGGGCGACCGACGATCGTCTACGCAGCTCACCAAGTTCCTTACGCCCCCTGGAAGGATCCGCATGAGGCTTTTGAGGGTCGTGTACAGTCGATGACTTCCGTCGATGGTCAACTCGTGGGCATTCCGACAGTCGTCTACGCTCGTCAACACGAGGCCTTCCACGGTCGTGTGCTGTCGATGATCTCCGTCGATGATCAATTCGTGTACATTCGGACGGTCGTCTGCGTTCCTCCTCAAGTTCGGTATAACCTCTGGAGGGATCTGCATGAGCCCTTTCAAGGTCGTGTACGGTCGATGACCTTCGTCGCTGATCAACTCGTGGGCATTCCGACGGTCGTCTACGCTTTTCTTCAAGCTGAGGCCTTTCGTCGTCATATGCAGTCGACGACCTTCGTCGATGGTCAATGCGTGCGCAATCCGACGGTCGTCTGCGCGCCTCTCCATGCTCGTTGAGGCCTCTGGAAGGGCGCCTAGTATGCGGCTTTAGCTTCCCGGACGACCAGGTGAACGCTTCAGCTTTACCTTGTGTCCGCATGCCAGCCTGTTGTGCCGTGAGTATTGAAGCAGGACCAGCACTGGGCGCTTCACAGATGGTTTTTCCCCATTTCTGTGAGCCGTTCAGATTGTCTGGAATGCTGGGGAACTGGAACCACGGGTAGGTCCTCATCGACGTCGGTGATTTTCGGTATTGGTCTGCAGTCATATTCTGAAGTTCCTAATCGAAGGTAAACAAAATTGAAGAAAACAGGTTTTCAATTTTAAAA
The DNA here is from genome assembly GCA_030143305.2 of Amblyomma americanum. Lineage (NCBI taxonomy): Eukaryota > Metazoa > Arthropoda > Arachnida > Ixodida > Ixodidae > Amblyomma > Amblyomma americanum. Next base: position 28,841 of record JARKHS020030004.1, read on the forward strand.
CTGGGATGAACAGCAGATGTTGATGTTTGCAAAGAACAGCTCAGGCTGAAGTCAATTTCCCTCAAGCAACAACCAAGTCCATTACCGTTCACCTATATCTTTCCCAGCTCAACCTATATTAATCCTGACGGATTCGTACTCTACAATTTGAAATGTTAGAACATGGTTTTTCCTCTTAAAGGTTTTGCCCTAGTTGTATCAGCTCGGTGCTTCAACTCGGAAGTGAAAAATTTTCTATATGTTTTCAGTGGGTATCCTCGAATATTAGTTTCATAAGGAAACGATGTTGGGGACAGCCTCGCCCAAAAAGTGCGGTCTGCTGAACCATCTAGAAATGTCCATGACGCCAAACGATCTTCAAATAAACGGTGATTAGCCATTTCATTTTCCTGTAGTCTCCGCCCAACCAAGCTTTTGTGATCAAGGTGCTGAAGAGGTCTGAAGCAGCTTTACTACACCGCTATAGCACGGGTTCTGTTCGAATTCCAGTGTGGATGCATAACAAAAGCCTGGCATTGTCTCTGCTGTGTTCTTCTTGTAGTATTTGCAGGAATATGCACTGTTATGTTATGTAATTACCAGACCACAACTTGGAGAGGCGGGTTCTGCACGCTTCTGCCAAGCAGGCAGGCGTGCCAGAAAGGTCCATAGAAGACATTATTTACCCTCGTGTACGCGTACGGTTAGGAGGCAGGCTTCCCGCCTTCTATAACTCCTAAATGACACTAAACTGGACTTCAAATGTTTACACTGGCAGTTGATGACAATTGTTTGAGTTCTTGTGTGCTTCTTGAGAGGTCGAATACGGCACAGAACTGTGCCACAGACTCTTGCATTTAATTAATATTTAGGTGACGCTACGGTGGAGCAATTGCCGCCACAATAGTCGAAAGGGCAGCCCCAACTGTAGCTTACAAACCCTGATCTTAATCTCAGAACCACACAAAAGGCTGCCGAATAATAACTTACGAACTAAAAAATATGCTCAAGTTCATAAATTGCCTAGGTTTGCGCGTTACCGTGCAGTGCGAAACTCCATACTGGTTAAAAATTTCACTCCTGGCGCGCAACGATGACCGCGAATAATTATGGGTGATCAAATGGATTGATGGGGAGGAAATGCGATATTCTTCTTTCATGCGCCAATCTAAACCACCTCTGATTTTATTTCAATCCTGAGTACATTGTCCTTCACCCCGATCTCTTCTAATTTTGAGTGTGTTCCTATTTCGACTACGCAAATGTACAAAATGCACCGCATTGTGAGATCGCGGCGAGTCATCATGCCACTTCCGGGGCAGTGCTTACTGACTGCACTGACAGGTAGGCTGTCTCACACGCAGCCATCGGTAGCTAAGGCCTCTGAGACCCAAGTTGCTCTGCTCGAGCAATGCGAAGAGGTATAAATCCCTTAAGCCTCATTTTTGCAGACACTTCTTCGAGAGGCTTTGTATTTTGCATGTAGGCCTGCTGTTAATTGTTCGAGTCATTCTCCTTTTGCTGACATTTTTTGTGTCTGGTGTACTCCTTTCACTTACGAGTGCACAGAGGGAGAGGGTGAGGAGAAGGGGTACGGTTGACAGGTGGCAGGTGGAGAGAACCCAGTCTGCCTTATCACCACACGGCAGGTGGAGGCTTCAGACAGACGCACGTTTATCGCATTCATTGCCCTGCTAATGCTGTCGCATTAAATAAATTTTATTTCATTTTTATAATTTATTTTTACTTATTTTCATTTTTTATCTTCCATTCTAATGACTCACCTACTCAACCGCAGACAGTCGTAAGGTAACGCATATACCAGGTCACCTTTGTTCGCCTGGAAGCAACCCGGTTTTGTGACTTGTGGGTTGTGTGCTCGCCTCGCAATCTGAAAGTTCTGTGTTAGATTCGCCGCCCCTTCGGAAAAAATATTTTGCTTTGATACCACAGTGACGTCATCCGGGATTTTTCGCGAGTACTTTTTCGGTCAACGACGACAACGCCGAGTTCCGTTGCCGATGAGCCATAAAATGATTTCCAGTTAAAAGGTATGTGAGAATGGGGCTCGATCCTACTGTCTATTGCATGTACTGTCTTGGTTAGTCCTAAGGCCGTGGTTAATGCCTTTGAGCAATATGGGCGGGTACTTTGGAATCCCTGAAGCTCAGTGAGTCTGGAGGGTTGACAATAAGCGTCTTCCTTCTCGTTCGAAGATTTTTGAACTCAGGTGTGCCGTAGCTGCCCTACATCACCGATAAAAACTAACCATTCTCCCGAGGGTTATTACCGAATGCATTACGCGATCTCAGTGTGATTTAATATGATGCGTTCTATCCATTAGCAGCTAACTATTCTACCATGCATCTTCAAATTTACTTTTATTTATGAAGCGACCGCAAACAAATTCGACGGGCATAGGCCGAAACAACGTTTGTCACAATGGCTGACGCTGTAATGAGTACGGCAGCGTCATGTGCCTTGCGTTCTTATCGCCACAAGCTATAGCGTCGCCGTGGTACTGTCGCCCTGGGATGCTATGAAGTGTATAGGAAACCTGCGCTGCATCTCTTCGCTGTGGAAGCGATGACATAACGTAGTGCCTACAGAACGGTAACCACAAGCCAGTTGGAGTTCACGTAATCTGAGTGCACGACAACAGAAGCACGAGTGTCCGCGTTGTGCCTAAACCCCATGCCACACACACAACCGTGATTGATAGGACTCTGGACTGCTCTGACCGTAGAATTGAGCAGGCAAGCGAAGGAAGGGAAAAGAGGGTCTCGTTATGACATACATGACGGAAGCCAACAGTTGCCTGAACAAAGGAGCATAGGGGACTTTTCTATTTGTGGTGTTCATGAACGGAAGATTATTAGGGTTATAATTTAAAAATAAGCGATTAGAAAGCAGTAGAAAAACAACCACATGTCGCCGGTGGGATCCGAACCCACGACCTCAGAATTTCGCTGGTGAACACACTCAAGGTTCGATTACACAACACATAAATATACCCGAATCAGAATAGTGGACAGCCGTCGCCGTAGTTTAGTTTGTAGAGCACCGCATACGAATTGGAGGTCGTCGGTTCGGATTCCACTGGCGGCAGGTGGTTGTTTTTCTTCTACTTTCTAATCAATTACCTTTAAATTGTGACCCTGTTAATCTCCCATTGATGAACACCACAAATAAAATACAAAAAACCTACCCTAGGCTCCTTGGTTCTGGTGGCTGTTGTCTAAACGTACTATGTTGACGAACGTCCTCAGTAGGGTGCTAGTCCCTTTTCGTAGATCTATGTCTGCAGAATGCTCTGTGCCTGTGCATTTCGGTAACTTAGTTATTCATATTCGTCGCGACCGAAGCAGTTATTTCCCTCTGCTCTGTGGGGAAAAGTTGAACAAGCACAGCACCTTCTATAGCAGTGCAGGTTGTCGATTATCGCGCTTGCAAGGCAAACACGTCTTGGACGGCGTCGCTTTGTAGCGAGATAAAGAAAGCAGCAAAACATGTCGAAAGGATACCAAAAAAGTTAAGCCCAAGTCTGAGAATTATGAAGGGGGACACTCTATCAGCGCGCAGTTAATAATTACGACCCAGGTATAAATGAAGCACAAATTTTTTAGAGCGGAAGCACTACTTAACGCTTTCCCAAGCAAGAATCTTGTGTTACGCCTCCTCAGAGTAACTCAAGTAAGCACGGGTTAGTTCGGAGGAGCGTCGCACAAGCTGCAGCCAATGGGAGCAAGCTTGGGTTTATTCAGAGAAGCAATCGCGCCAGCTGTAGCCAATGCGAGGGTCGCGTTGGGGGTGACCTTGGCCAAACCTAGCATGGCAGCAGCGCATGCATATATAAAATAAATATTGCCGCAACTCGGTTTCGAAACCGCGGCCGGGCGAACACGTCAGCTTCGCTGGCCACTGCACGGGGGCACTATGCCATCGCCGCAGCCGATCACGCCTCGTGTTAAACTGCAACACAGCCTGACGCTGTGCATTACACATCGTTGTTTCCATCAACTATTACATTATAAAACTAATATCGTCGCCAGAAGTGCCGATGACCCAGCAAAGCAAAACCATGAGCCAACCAGGCTAAACACATGCTTTCGCACGGCTACTCGGCTTAACTACATTAAAACCCTACCACTTTGTTTTCTGGTTAGTTTTTGTTTAAACTCTATCTCCGAAACGGCTCTTCAGCATT
>JARKHS020030005.1:0-27359 GCA_030143305.2 Amblyomma americanum
TGACAGGTGACAGGTGGAGAGAACCCAGTCTGCCTTATCACCACACGGCAGGTGGAGGCTTCAGACAGACGCACGTTTATCGCATTCATGGCCCTGCTAATGCTGTCGCATTAAATAAATTTTATTTCATTTTTATAATTTATTTTTACTTCTTTTCATTTTTTTATCTTCCATTCTAATGACTCACCTACTCAACAGCAGACAGTCGTAAGGCAACGCATATACCAGGTCACCTTTGTTCGCCTGGAAGCAACCCGGTTTTGTGACTTGTGGGTTGTGTGCTCGCCTCGCAATCTGAAAGTTCTGGGTTAGATTCGCCGCCCCTTCGGAAAAAATAATTTGCTTTGATACCACAGTGATGTCATCCGGGATTTTTCGCGAGTACTTTTTCGGTCAACGACGACAACGCCGAGTTCCGTTGCCGATGAGCCATAAAATGATTTCCTGTTAAAAGGTATGTGAGAATGTGGCTCGATCCTACTGTCTATTGCATGTACTGTCTTGGTTAGTCCTAAGGCCGTGGGTAATGCCTTTGAGCAATATGGGCGGGTACTTTGGAATCCCTGAAGCTCAGTGAGTCTGGAGGGTTGACAATAAGCGTCTTCCTTCTCGTTCGAAGATTTTTGAACTCAGGTGTGCCGTAGCTGCCCTACATCACCGATAAAAACTAACCATTCTCCCGAGGGTTATTACCGAATGCGTTACGCGATCTCAGTGTGATTTAATATGATGCGTTCTATCCATTAGCAGCTAACTATTCTACCATGCATCTTCAAATTTAATTTTATGTATGAAGCGACAGCAAACAAATTCGACGGGCATAGGCCGAAACAACGTTTGTCACAATGGCTGACGCTGTAATGAGTACGGCAGCGTCATGTGCCTTGCGTCCTTATCGCCACAAGCTATAGCGTCGCCGTGGTACAGTCGCCCTGGGATGGTATGAAGTTTATAGGAAACCTGCGCTGCATCTCTTCGCTGTGGAAGCGATGACATAACACAGTGCCTACAGAACGGCAAGCACAAGCCAGTTGGAGTTCACGTAATCTGAGTGCACGACAACAGAAGCACGAGTGTCCGCGTTGTGCCTAAACCCCATGCCACACACACAACCGTGATTGATAGGACTCTGGACTGCTCTGACCGTAGAATTGAGCAGGCAAGAGAGGAAGGGAAAAGAGGGTCTCGTTATGACATACATGACGGAAGCCAACAGTTGCCTGAACAAAGGAGCATAGGGGACTTTTCTATTTGTGGTGTTCATGAACGGAAGATTATTAGGGTTATAATTTAAAAATAAGCGATTAGAAAGCAGAAGAAAAACAACCACATGTCGCCGGTGGGATCCGAACCCACGACCTAAGACTTTCGCTGGTAACACACTCAAGGTTCGGTTACACAACACATAAATATACCCGAATCAGAATAGTGGACAGCCGTCGCCGTAGTTTAGTTGGTAGAGCACCGCATACGAATTGGAGGTCGTCGGTTCGGATTCCACCGGCGGCAGGTGGTTGTTTTTACTTCTACTTTCTAATCAATTACCTTTAAATTGTAACCCTGTTAATCTCCCATTGATGAACACCACAAATAAAATATAAAAAACCTACCCTAGGCTCCTTGGTTCTGGTGGCTGTTGGCTAAACGTACTATGTTGACGAACGTCCTGAGTAGGGTGCTAGTCCCTTTTCGTAGATCGTTGTCTGCAGAATGCGCTGTGCCTGTGCATTTCGGTAACTTAGTTATTCATATTCGTCGCGACCGAAGCAGTTATTGCCCCCTGCTCTGTGGGGAAAAGTTGAACAAGCACAGCACCTTCTATAGCAGTGCAGATTGTCGATTATCGCGCTTGCAAGGCAAACACGTCTTGGACGGCGTCGCTGCGTAGCGAGATTAAAAAAAGCTGCAAAACATGTCGAAAGGATACCAAAAAAGTTAAGCCCAAGTCTGAGAATATGAAGGGGGACACTCTATCAGCGCGCAGTTAATAATTACGACCCAGGTATAAATGAAGCACAAAATTTTTAGAGCGGAAGCACTACTTAACGCTTTCCCAAGCAAGAATCTTGTGTGACGCCTCCTCAGAGTAACTCAAGTAAGCACGGGTTAGTTCGGAGGAGCGTCGCACAAGCTGCAGCCAATGGGAGCAAGCTTGGGTTTATTCGGAGGAGCAGTCGCGCCAGCTGTAGCCAATGGGAGGGTGGCGTTGGGGGTGACCTTGGCCAAACCTAGCATGGCAGCAGCGCATGCATAAATAAAATAAATATTGCCGCAACTCGGTTTCGAAACCGCGGCCGGGCGAACATGTAAGCTTCGCTGGCCACTGCACGGGGGCACTATGCCATCGCCGCAGCCGATCACGCCTCGTGTTAAACTGCAACACAGCCTGACGCTGTGCATTGCACATCGTTGTCTCCATCAACTATTACCAGTATAAAAGTAATATCCTCGCCAGAAGTGCCGATGACCCAACAAAGCAGAACCATGAGCAACCAGGCTAGACACATGCTTTCGCATGTCTACTCGGCTTAACTACATTAAAACCCTACCACTTTGTTTTCTGGTTAGTTTTTGTTTAAACTCTATCTCCGAAACGGCTCTTCAGCATTTCGTTAATAGAGCACGAATTAATAAGATGGGTGAGAGAGAGAGGCAATCAAGTAGTTTAGAAGAACGCTTAACAGGACAAGCGTTAGAAGTTCTGCGTTGACCGTTGCCCTTCTACTTTGTTGTGCTGCATGCCTTCTGCTGGTTTTGTCGTGCGCATATGACATATCCTCCTTCCTTTTTATCGTGCCAGTAACTGCGTGTTGCCACTAACCTCTTGCTTCCCATCTCGCATGGTTTGAAGAGTGGGACCTTCGGGAACGTAGGGCGACGGCAACCACTCCCCTTGCGTCATAGGCCACTTTCCAGGAGCTGCGGAAGGAACATCGAGCTGCTTTGTAATAACCCTCACATGTAGTGAACCGTAATGACCAAGTCATCCCAAACTACCGTCATCATACTGAGGACCAACAAAAGATGAGCTCATATGCTACGTGCTCTCGCCTCTTCGATCGTCACAATCGACCTGCCCTATCCCGAATTTATTTCCAGAATAATTTCTTATAGTGACTCAGTATGACCGTCCCGTTTGCCGTGTGTGTGTTGGTAAAAAGAAACGCTTTACGAGCAGCACGCATTATTTGAGCCCTCCTCAATTTTTCAGCATGAAGCGTTGAGCTGACTGGAGCGTACCCTTATAAAAATGGTCCATAAACTTTCTATAGACTTCTTATGAACTTTATTGCCTTCCTATAGATGTTTACTTTTGTCTATTGATAATCTATAGATTTTCTACAGAAAAAGTATACTAAAAGTGTGTCATATAAATCTATAGATTTTCTATGAACTGTCTGTAGGATTTGTATTATCTATACACTAGTCTATAAAATTTGTCTATAAAAAGTTTATGAACTTTATTGACAGAAGTCTTTGAACAGTCTATATACTACATAAAGAAATTTTTTTCAAGGCCACAGCGCCACAACAAATCGAGCAGTCTCATTTCTGGTTCCTGCACTGCAACTTCTGGCACAAGATTCTTTTGCTACTTCCTAGGCTCAGTCAGCGCAGCTGTATCAGCTAACTCGCATTCTTACGTAGCCCAGAACATGCAAGATAAATTATCCACTGAACTGTAGCTGAAGTGCATAGTTTATACGTAGCTAAACTGAAGCTGAAGTGTTTGAAAACTGCTCCCTTAAAACCGAGGCATTTCAGCGTTGCTGGCTTCTGTAGTTCGCGACCCCTTGGTAGATTTCGCTCGTCACTGGCGTGTTCCACTGCTCTAACGATACTTGCCGCCTCTGCAAGCCGTTTTATCTCAGTTCGATGCCGCTTTCGTAGTGCACGAATTAAAATAGCTCTTTGCGGCACCGCGTCTCTACGACTGTGCACGCGACTTTCCAAATTTTTTTTGGAAGCGTCGAGGGCCGTCTTCACTTCAAAAACAATATAAACCACTTTCGCCTAACCACGGTAATGCAGTGTGCAACTAGCAGTGACATGATGCATCCAACCACACCCAATAGCGGCGATGGCTCGTAATAGTATGCGCTATCAAATTCAAAGCATACGCAACTGTGGGGCTTGACGACCTGTAATCTCGTAGCATGATGATTTGATCCCCACGCGGGCAATTGTTTCCAGCCCCTGTCTTAGCGCATCCTTCTATCAAACTACTAGATGCTTGCGGCGCACCGCCTACCAGGCTACACGCAACAAAGTGCTTTGTAAAATAGGCGGAGTGTGGCTGTTTCAAAAGTAACGCGGGTAGCACGCGTACCTCACTTCGTTGGCATCCAGTTTCGAAGCCTGAACACAAAGCGTAGGCTGTCCAACATTACTCGCCTTTACGACGAACCACAGCTCACTACGGCTCCGTGTATAGATCGCCTCGCATGGTAAGATCGCGAGTGCCTACACTTTGCTTTCACACTTCAACGTAGGCCTGCGGAGGTATTTCAGGATTGCTTTTTCAAAGTCGTGATGGATCATATCCTCGGAGCTGAGCAAAGGAGGAGCATCAAGTAATTTTTTTTCGGAGCCTGGGTGTGCGCGTATGCAGAGAAGTATTCTGCCGTACGTCAGAGACCAAGTGGTGCTATGGTTTGGGTGAGTTGGTTCACGACAAGAGTTGATTTAGTGCGATTTGCCATCTGTGCTCTTGCTTTTCTATGCATTCTTTGTCCCTTTCTCTTTTGCGCTGGCCTTATAATGAACTCAAGTGAAAGAGTTGCCGCACATAATTCTTCTCCACTCTCTGTGCTACAGGTTCGCAAGCCTTGGATAACTTCCATTCATCATTTTTCCATGCGTAAATGTATAAATACGGAGCACAATATGTATACTTACAAGTCACTCGACCACTTATTCGGCCGACATGAGGAGGCAGGTAGTGTAAGAAAGCCGAGAAATCTTGGGAGACTACTCAAAGCGCCCCTATAAGCCGCCGCGGTGGCTCAGTGGTTGTAATGCTAGGCTCCTGACCCGAAAGACGCGCCTTCCATACCGGCCGTGACGGTCGCATTTCCATGTAGTCGAAATGCTAGAGAACCGTGTACTGTGCAATGTCAGTGCACGTTAAAGAATCCCAGGTTGTCGAAATTATCCGAAACCTTCCACTACGGCGTCCCTCACAGCCTGAGCCTCTTTGGGACGTTAAGCCCCATAAATTAAAGAAAACGCTTGTCTTAATGCTTCTGTCTCCTAGGGTAGCTAGACAAAAGCACGGCCAATGAAGTCATTTCTAAGCACATATACGTGCGCTTTTTTTTCATGGAATTGGGCATCCGCAGAGTACACAGAATCTTGAAATAAATGCGCATCATAATGTACACGCGTGTTCTGACAAGAATACGAGTCGGTTCACTTAATGTAAAAATTATAGCCTATAGAAAGCGTAAGTGCTACGTTCTATAGATTATTTTTTCGAAAATTTAGTAAAGGTTGACGATAAAATACATTTGCTTGAAAGAATTACTCACAGTATCCGTAATAGTCGGCAGGTGGTGCGACTCCCGCAGTGGGAAAGCTTTGCTGAGCGCCTACCGGTGGAAACGGGCCCCCCTCTGGTTGCTGCTGCAATTGCGGTGCGTACCACGAAGAAGCCTGTCCCGACACGGGCCCGGTGCACATCTGCTGCTGCACCAGTGCGAGAGATGGCGAGCCGAAAGCGCAGCCTATTGAAGTCTGCGCCACCGTCTAAGCACAGACAACACTTCAAAAAGAGGATATGCGGAATGGAGGAGGCGCCATGTCGCGGTGCAAACACGAAATAAGTTACTTTTTCATCAGGAGGCCAACAGCGCCTCGCGTTTAATGCCCATGAAGAAAAGGCAGCTCACTCTCACATGGCAAAAATAATTGTCTGAAGGCGCGTGCATGTGCGCACGAGCATGTTCCATCCATGTTTCCCCACATTTCAGCGACTGTGAGCATGGTATAGGACTCTAACCTGCGCTCCGTTGTTCCATGGGTCAAACGGCCGAACGTCTGTAAAGGATTCAGGTGCCGGCATCGGCACTGGTTCTCCGGGTCCCTCGCTCCCTGTGGACAGAAACTGCGGCTGACTCGGCATCGGTGTGCCCTGCCACCAGGAGTGAGGCGGTGCGTCGTATGGGTCCTGGATCGTTGCCGGTGGCGAACCGTACGGTCTGCTGGACGCAGAGCATGGTTAACTTTAGAAAGAGAAGAACAGAAGTAGCTGACATGTACGTTGACCTGCTTTCTCGTTTAATTACCGCAAAAGCTTTCCATTTCAATCACCTCTTTCGGGTGTTTTAATCGACTGCAAGACCTTGAATTCGATATGCCGTTGTACTTGCTGGCAACGTTACAATGAGCAAGAAAGGCTGCAAGGGGTCACACCAAGAGGTTTCAAGCCTGGCTTGTGAGATAAAATATGGAAGCACAACCAACAGGTGCCGCTGAAATTAATGGAACAAAAAACGACCTCCAGCGGCGGGCACAAACAACAGTGCAAATTAATTTCAATAAGAGCTCGTATAACCCTGCCATCCCTTCAGAGCTTAACAAATATAGCGTTTTTTTTTTAATTTACTCAGTGTATCTGTACATAAAGTGAGTATCCTGCCAACGGCACACCCTTTGCAACTCTGCTTCCAAGGTTGGGAAAGCGAAACTTTTCCTCTGCAGCAAGTGCCTTGGTCTTCGACCGATTCGTCGAAGAGTTACCCATGGGTAAGTTGAAGCCATTGGCAAAACCAGTCTTACAGGCAAAATCTAATTTGTTGTCACAAAATTTTGTTACATGTGGACAGTTCCAGTGGAATAGCTATATATCTCTCGTAGTATACTGGTGAAAAACGTGCGGCTATTCTATTTCTATTTAGTCTTCTTAGCGGGTCTTTGTATAGAACGGCGCGCTTTTGCATGCTTCTATTTGTCTTATTTATAATCATTCTTTTTTCAGGCTGCTTATCAGATGATGTCAGTATTTCAGGTGTAATTGAGCAGGCAGTTTGCATCTAACTAGCTTCGCCACAAGTTCGGCTTTCGTCGCGATTTTGAAAATACCAGTATGCGATTAAAGTCAAATACTAACAACATGAAAGGTGCTTGCCCATAATATGGCTGAGGTGAGTGTACGGGACAGAGCGGGTGCGGAGAGAATGGCGGCGAGAACTGCGGCCACGGCTGCTGGCCCGGAGGAACTGGTACAGGCCTCCTGGTCTCCGTGTACCGGTACTGACGCACCGACGCCCGCGGGCCCGTCGGTGCATAGGCGGCCGGCGTCGACTGCGGTAAGCCGGTGTCGGCCGGCCGGGACGAATTGCCTCCGAGCAACTCGACCGCTTCCGACGTGGCTGTTTCTTCGACGCAGACCGAAGTGCGTCGCTTCTCACCCTCCCTTCCGCTCTTTTTACGGTAGCTCCTCTTCACCACGTTCTTGGTGGGCAACGACTTCGACGAAGGTGAGTCGCCCGTCGGCCCGCCGTCTTGACCATTCCAAGGCGCCGACGACGTCTTCTTGACCTTAGACACATCACTGTGGCAATAGTTGACCATAAAGTCTCCGTACGCTGCACAAGGTGAGAAACCTATGTTTTCAGCGTATGCGTTGTGCTCGCAAAGGCTGCACGCGGGCAATAACTTCACGGGCGGCTTTGGCGGCGGCTTTGGCGGCGACGTTTCCGTTCCGACACACTTGTTCTCGACTTTGCGGTGCTTCTTCTTGTCGAGCGCTTTCTCTTTGCCCTTCTTCCCTTTGCCGGCGCCCTTTTTGACGACGCTGGGCCTCGTGATGTTCGGCAGCGATGAGCTACGGCTTCTAGCGGGCAGGGACGCGGAGGACGATGTGCCGCTGGAATCCCTGGCTGCCGTCGACCCGCGGCGACTTCGCGGGCCGCGCTGCGACGGCGAGCTCACGGAGCCACTCCTTCCACGGTGAACGGGCACCATGACGTTACCCACATCCGAACGGCGCCTGCTTTGCACGTTCTTCATAATCCGGTCCGCATCCTTTGTTATAGCCTGCACGTCGATTGGCGAAAGCGCCGTGAGGGCTTCGGGACTGATCAATTTCTCGCCCCTCAGCATGCGCTCGATCATGTCGTAGTCGCTCTTGTTGTCCAGGTTCGTGTCTCCGAAGAGCTGCTTGATGACCGGGTCATCGATGACGGGCGGAGAGCCGATTGAGATCTCGCTGCGAGGGGCGTGGTCGGAATCCTCCTTCGAGAATAAAGACATGATCATGCCCGAGCAAGGCGTGCAGCCCCCCGCAGCGCCCGAGACGGACGCTTCAGATGCTTCACGGCTCTGCGACATTGTCTTCTGGAGGAACGCGTGCGTAACCTTGGAACGAAGACCCTTCTTCGAGCAAGCTTCGATACTCGTACCCACCGACGTTTGATGAAGGCTGCAGTATTCTCGCCGAGGAAGTCGATTTTGTCCTGAAAGCTGGAGACGGTGGCCCAGAGATGAGAATAGGTCCTTTTTCGGAGCTCGTGTGGCTCGTGATGCGCGGTGGTACTGGCGCGTGCGTCCCATTCATCTTCCTTTCTTTTTTTTCAGCCCTGCACTACTCCAGGTTCAAAAAGAACTAATGGACTGGAAAGAACGAAAAAATTAACACCGCGCGAGTCTGGTTGCATCGCTCGCAAGAAGCTTGTTCGGCTTTCTCATTTATACAATCATCACGAGTTGAGGCGATGGTATAAAGGCTCCCTTCCTCTTCTGGCAGTTGCTGGTGGAGGCTGTGCATCGCTCGTCGGTTAAGCATACCAGTGAAACTGCTTAGTGCGCTTTTGTACGGCTCCTCCGCTCAGCCTGCCAGGCAACATTCATGGAATGTTACATCATGCCCCGTGAATTAGGCCGGAACATGGGCGAGCTCTATTAATATGCAGATGAGCTGTGCAGCGTGAATGCAAAACTGGATCTGTGAAGAATCTGGCATGCAGCCCTACGATGCATTTCCGCATTACAAAGTACACGTTCAAAATTGCCATCCGTAGCAAAAACGCGTAAAAAGGCAATTAACAGGGGAGTGTAGATTTAACAGGCAAAGGGAGGCTTAAATTATTTTACGGGAACTCAAAAATGATCCTCCGTGGAACGTCCCTATTTTATGCTTAAATCTGGTCATGGCTGGTCAATAAGTTGGTACAATTAAGCATGCAGCAGCCAAATGACAGGATATAATGCTTCGAGTATTACCTCGAATTTCTCATGGAATAGATTGTTTCCTTTAAATCATAAACAGGAAATAACATGACAAAGCTGCTTGAGGACAGCGAATAGATATGATTGCGCGAGGAGATTATTCACAGGGACACCTAATTCTATTACGGCTTGGCAATGCGATAACATTAGCAGCTGTTGACGTCTTCACTGGGGGGTGACGTAAAGTCTGGTCAGCTGACGTCACTTCCCTCCAGACAATGGGCGAACTTTATGACCGACGACGCACTTTGTCCCCATCGGTCCTCCAGGGCTATTGAAATAAATGGCTTGTCAATGCTCGACGCACAGAGAAAGAAATAATTTCTACTCACCGCCTTTGAGTCTTCAGCGCATTCCATGTGGCGTGTGGTCTAGTACGCACGGCCACGCGTAGCGTACACTTATCCAAGGCTGCACAGGTAGGCGGATAGGTTATATATGTTCGCTGCACTATTCTCGCTTGGATACCAACACGCCATCCATGCATCTCTATATGATGGACGCGTAATTAGGAAGACAGGGTATCCATATAAGCGGGACGAGCTTGGAACAGCAGGAAGATGAATAATCGGAAAAATTAGTAGACGAAGAAGACGATAGTCGCGATGGCCTTTTGAAATTCAGTCCATAGATCACTTTTTCCTCTTCTGCCGGCGGTTCTCTTCTCTTAGTAGAATTTACTTGGAGATCCCCTTCGCTCGACTAGGGCTTCCACTATCTATTCCGATTCTCCCCTACTTCGAGGCAAGCGCCAAGGGATATGCCCTGAAACCAGTGTGCGATTATACTCACGACTATATAATTATATCAGGTAGATTCCTCTAGAATGGAAATTCATTGCTTTTTAGTTTCCCCTTTGTATTTCAGTTTTTGTACAAATTCTAGTCAAAGGGGCCAAATTATCCAAATTCTCCACTCCTGGTCTATGAGTGCGTTTGTTTCCGCAATGCACCCTGGCCAATCCCCCGCCGTGGGTATGGGCCGTTAAGCCTGAGGACATCATCATCATCATCATCATCATCATCATCATTATGAGAGTTCCGATGACTGAAAGATGGCGAAAATTATATTGCTCTTGAAGTACTCACAGAAAGGAATCGATAATGATGATATGCAGCCGATTTCTTTAACTACTACTTTGGTAAAGTTAATTGAAAGAATAGTGCACAGGAGCCTCTCAAAGCATGTTTCAAAGTTTCGTGCATTACGGCGATCAAGATTTATTTGTAGACACTATATTCGAGTTCTTCCGTTCTTTTCCCTGATCGCACGCCGATATTTTTTGCTGAAGTATTGGCACTTGGTTTGGATATTCGCGAAAATCTTTAGAACGTGTCACAGGTCAGTGTTCTCGCAGATTTCCTCTCTATTTTATAACATCTTGAAACCTCAGGGTATGCTGTCTTGAGCCGGTCCCTAGGTTCTTTGTTTCCTTGTATTGTGAAATAAATGCGTTTTATCTGGGTCTCAAGGCGTCGCGGTGTTTCATCATAAGAGGTGTGTACACTTGGCTAAATTGGCCCTCAGTGGACCACTTACATATGGCGTCCCTAACTCTATCCTTTTCGCAATGTACCGTTTTCAGCGCTAACAACATATCTCCACCCGATGCCGTGTTCTCGAACTTATTCTACCACTGATTACCAGCATTTAATGTGCCCTTGGAATGTACGCTCACGCAGGTCTCGGCAATGTGAGGTGTCGATGACACTCCTGCGGTGCAGAATCCCCAGCCTAAATTTGTTTCTATGTAGATGTGGGTTCACTCCGACACTTCTTTGCGAATCGATGCGAGCGCAAGGGGTTATGCGCTGAGTCCAGTTTTTGAATATCTTCACGAGGTGAGGTTGAGGTTGTTGCAAGCCACTGGGGGGGTTAGCTTTGTGAATACTGCGAGCAATTGCTCCACCGTAGCGACGCTTAAATGTTGAATAAGGTCCACAAATCACGCACAAACCTAAGACCTGACTGATCTGCATAGCTCTAAACACAATCCCCTATGAGAGTCAATAGTCAGCTCCTGCTGTCGTCATCTGTAGTCCAAATCCGAGTTCTGGAGGAACTTTAAGAGAAGGCAGTGAAGCCTCCTTTCTGCATGACTGTTTCCCGCGCGGGTAGGCAATGTCCTTCTTAAGGACATTGGGAAGCGTACATCACACACCTTTCCGCGTTGTACACTGGACAGCACATAAGATAATGTTCTACATCACCGCACACACCACATGTGGAACACTTTGAAAACGATGCAAGACCCGTATTATACATTCACGTAGAAATACGCCTTCGTAACTGCAACCGGCAGATTTCCTTGTTAGCTATACTCAAAAGTGTTCCAAACTTTCAGTGTCTTTGTTTTTATATTCACAATCAATTCTCCGATATTTTCTATTCCATTCTTTTTTATTTCTTCTCACTCTCGTTCTTACACACATTGCAGTCACTTCAATCATTCTCTCTTACATTCCTCACAAAATCCTGGACAATCCCTCTCGTACGTACGTATCATGTAAGAAGAGGCAAACAACAACCACAACAACAATGGAGCAGTCCGTCGTTCACCGCAAGCGCAATCTGCCGCACATCGCAAGCCATGTGCATCGAAGCATGCACCCTGAACTCCACGCGAGCCGTACGACGTGCGCGAGCATGATACCTACAATGACGGTACGGACACTTACCATGTGTTAGATATACCGAAGCGGCACTCTACGCATCGCTATCGGTGTCGACGTCCAGTGGGGTTAACCATACACTGCAGGAAGGAACCACCGCCACCACACACACTACCAGCACTCTGGAGGCAGAAGAGGCAGCTATCGCGCTCGAAATAGTCTCCAGCCCAGAGGGATAAACAACCTACTTTTTCACCGACTCTCAAGTGGCCTGCAGGGCTGGGCCCGATGTTTTAATAAGGTATAATCGATGCCGAAACCATCGAAAATTGTATTTCCGATACCGATACAAGACGCCGAACCAAAACACACTTGATACTGTATTATCGATGCCTCGATACCCCACAGAAGTAGCCAATATTAATAAGGCTGCTAATATGATTTCCTAAAGAAATTTCCCCGCGGCTTCTGGAGTTTTTAGAGTATTTTAAATAGCGCATTTGAAAGGGTTCTAACGAACCCAGCAACATGGATTTCTTCCAGCTCCACTGTTGGTACAGCTGGTTTTCACTAAACCTCAACATTGCAATGAGGCCATGGTGTGGTTGAAACGATCACTTTCATAAGCAGCCTAGGAAAGTATTCTTTAAAGCTCATTTTCATCACTCAAACCAGCATCTTACCACTTCACTGCATTCAAACAAACGAGAAACTGTTTCCGATGGTCTTCGTTTCTTGCTGCAGTATTTACCAAATGTCTCTGCCTTTTCACTGTGCTAAAAGGTGGAAGCTAAGTGCGCTTGGGAAACCTCAACAGTTATTTCCCTAGCACTAAATTTAAAAGACATTTGAAGTTCTATGTTATTTCTCCATCACTAAGTTCAATAGCTAGGCGCTTCACACAGAATCAATTTAACAATAAGTGGCCGGCTTCCCTGAATGTACAACGTGACATTCTCTGCCCCGCCCACGCTGGATCAGCCAAGTGGCGAACAGCGGGGAGCACTGTAGCACGGGCGAGGCTGACATTGTTACGTGGTACGTGCGTCACGCAGTATCGCGATTTTATTGACGTCGCCTTGTGCCCTCCCGCAAGCGCACAGTTTTTCAGTTTTCAAATAGGAAGAGATATGGCTTAAATCATTTGACCCATAGCAGCAAGGATAACCCCGTTTTCGAAATTCTAAAAACTGATATGTCTATTTTCTAACGGCAAGCTACACATCACTTATTATATTCAGGTGCCTATAGGTAAAGGTTAAAAGGTGAACTATTAGAATTTAGGTAACCACTTTACCAGTTAACATGAATCGCCTATTTTTGACGTCCACCAGCACTGGTGTTGCTGTGCCGCAAAAAGCTTATCTTTTCCTCAAAAACCCTATTTTTAAAACATAGTGGCGCGCTTCCCTGAAACACCTGGTATGTGCATATACATCTGGTGGCTTGTGATGATGTTACAGGGTCACGTAACCTAGATGGCTGGTGGGCCACCTGCTTTTCCGCTCATAACACTGCCGATGACGCCGGTGCTTTCTGCAGAACGGCAGCCGTGACTGCTATGCATCCACAGGACGACTCTAATAAACATTGCGTCATGTGTCTATTGTACTTCATCCACGCCATTCAGACACAGACAACACACAGAGTATACTTTATATACGACGTCAATCACCTAGCAATATCATGAATAACATAGCATAACCACGATAAACGTTCGACGCAAAACCAAGGTAAATAATGCAAAACAATACCCACACAGTGCTAGCGCAGCTAATTCACATTTGGCCTAACTACGCAGATCAATCATCTTTTTCACCACCACCACCACCGCCGCCGCCAAAAACACAACGACGATAGCAGCAACAACAATCGATAGGAATGCGTTGTTGCAGCACCTACAACCATCATTTGGCTGGTGTGTGTGTGCAACTGTTTTTTATTTATTTCCGTTAGCGCGATAGCGTTAGAGCGGACACTCGAAAGGAAATTCGTGCGCGTTGTCACACTAATTCAGGATGGGTCGGCAGTCGTCATGACCTCACACCACAATCACCAATGAGAGGAAGACGCCGCTCACCAGACATCGAGGGAGATGACGGATGAGGGGTTGGCCCCACGTGTGGAAAGTTTCCACTGCAGTGTAGTTGACGCGTCGAATCATGTGACCGGCCGTGCGATGTTGCTGTGGGGGTAGAGAAGCGGCGAAGGAGTGCGTCTCAGTCGTGTCAGCTGTCGTTTAAGATGGATGCCTTCGACTAGTGCCGGAGTTTCGGTGATAGGAAAGCCAGTTCATTCTGGGCGCCCTGGTATACGGCCAAGCGACGGGCCTCCAAAGACAGCGGCGGAGCGTAAACGGGCGTCGCGCGCATACAAAGATGGCTCTGGACTGGCACTTGACGCCGCAGCAATGCGGCGTAAACGCCAAGGTGACGCAGAGCTACGAAAGAGAGCGGCAGAAGCAAAGCGGCGTAGGCTACAATGACGCGGGGCTGCAAAAAACAAGGGCTGAAGAGGAACGTCTTAAGCCCCGACCCAATCACCCTTCTGAGGTGTCGCGCCGCGTCGGGCGTCGAGTGTTTTTAATTAATTGTTTTTTTTGGGGAAAGGAAATGGCGCAGTACCTGTCTCACATATCGGCTGACACCTGAACCGCGCCGTAAGGGAAGGGGTAAAGTAGGGAGTGAAAGAAGAAAGGAAGAAAGAGGTGCCGTAGTGGAGGGCTCCGGAATAATTTTGACCACCTGGGGATCTTTAACGTGCACTGACATCGCACTGCACACGGGCGCCTTTTGCGTTTCGCCTCCATAAAGACACAGCCGCCACGGTCGGGGTGGGGCGTCGACAGAGGTAAAATCGAAATAAGGCGTTTGTTGCGGTGTCTTCTAACGCTCTCGCGTTCGGTTTCTTAAGGGTTGGAGTTTTTAAATATTTTGCTCAGGCGTTTGCATCATGCAATGGTTATGATATCTGTTTGTAACTTTTTTCTATATGTATAGGGTGAAAAATCTGTCGATGTTGTGCTCTGTAAATTATTGACATTTTTTCTCATTCTTTCGATTGTTCTCCCGATGAATACACTTAGACTGACGGTGCTGCCACGTGTCTAATCGGGAACTGCAAGGTGCGATGAGCAGCTTTTTCTTTCGCGCTCTTTGTCACGTGGGTAATGGTTGAATAAAACGGAAAGAAAAGAAAATACAATAGCCTTTCAGTACTACACCCGGAAATCCGACACACGCTGCCTATAAAATGCCCCGCAGGGCGAACGACCGCCTGTGCAACGCAAGCGATAAAAGAAAAAAAGAACGCAAAAGTTTCTATTTAATTTCGCCAGCCCACCTTGTCCCGCCAAAACGTACCTGGACCTGTAGTATAATAAGCTACGATGTAGTTACGGGACAGAAAAAAAAACTTACAAGACTAAGCACGTGCTACGAATGCTTTACTCTACGGGCTTATTCATTTTTTTTTAGAAGTAGCAGCGATAGTAGTCTTCATGTTGTTCCTTGTTGTTTCTCTTCTTTCTCATTCATAGCACGCACACTCCCTCAGAAGTTGAGTGGTTGTAAACTACCGGTGGGATTAGCCTTGCAGTTGCTGCCGGCAATTGCTCCACCGTAGCGACACTTAAATAGAAATCACAGAAACACTGTCCGCAAAAACCCAAATAGACACTCCTGAGGTCACCATGTGGAGGTCAAATCCGTGTCCTGCAGGTAAAGTAGAAGAAGGCGAGAAGCATCCCTTCTACTCGACTGGCTCCCGCGCGGGAAAACAATATCCTGAAGAGAACTGTGAGGAACTCCTGCCTTCTTGAGGGATCCGAATAACACAGCCCGTTCCGCGTTGTACAAAGTACAGCACACGAGGTAATGTTCTATGTCACCACACACACCACACGTTGAACACAATGGTGACAACGCTAGGCCAGCCTTATACATCCACGCCGGCGTACGAGCAGAATCCGTGCGAACGCGGTGCAGCAAAGTTGCTTGGTACCTTTTGAGACCCTTGGTCACACATGGCTGATGAGGAGAGCTCCACAAAGAACTGAAGTGGCACAACACCACATCTCTGAACATTTGCTTGACTTCATGAGGGACTCCATGTACTGGAATCCCGGAGAGAGCTGTATGGGCGAGGTTGTCTGCTATCCCGTTGCCTAAGACACCTATGTGCGAGGGCACCCATTGCAAGCGTATAGAGAAGCCTTTGCTATGTAGATTCTGCACCAAACGTAGGGATCTAAGACTCAAGGCATCAGTGGGGAACCCGTACCCTAACCTTTGAAGGGCAGATTTTGAATCCGTAATTATGACAGTAGGTTGAGGCGTACAGCACCGTAGCTTCTTTAGAGCTGTCTCATTGGCAACGCTTTCGGCCATTGTGGAGGACACGACTTTAGTAAAGCGAACAGACCAATCATATTTCAAAGACGGAATATGAAAAGCAGCTGCACTAGATCCTCTGACCTTGTCCACAGAGCCGTCTGTAAAAATTTGAAGATGACTGGCATATTCGGTCTCAAGATGTTCCAGTAAGAGCGAACGCATTGCCGCTAAAGGAGAATTCCGCTTAGCGCGAACGTGGGGAATTGTCAAGGAACAATCGAGGCTCGGAAAGGACCAAGGTTGCTTCAACGTCTTAGGTCGATCTCGAAGGTCGAGACCCAGAGAACGAAGAGTATTTAAAGCCAAGTACGCCCGGGACTCAGATCTCTTTCGAAGGCGCTGTAGAAGCGCTCTCCCGGCAACAGTCTCTCTGAGGCGGCCAACTTGCAGCAAAAGTCTTTGTGAAGCGGCTAGCCGAAGAGGTGTCGATTGAGACTCATACAGTACTGCATTGTTTGGAGCAGCCTGCGGAACGCCGAGAGCCCTCCTTAGTCCCATTCTGTGCAAAACCTCAAGGCGTTCCAGCTGCGATACCGAGGGGGAAATTAAAGGGAGCTGGTACATTATGCGACTTGTCACCAGGGCATCGTGAAGCCTGATCATTGAAGCAGGATGGTTTCCCCATTTCTCACTAGCAACTCTACGATGCACATTGAGACGCGAAGATAGTGAAGCCACAATCGAGTCCACAGCTCGTCGCCACTGTAGACGTGAGTCAGTAGTGACGGCCAAAAAACGTATGTGGTTAACCTGACGAAGGCAAGACTGATCAAGGTCTATGCTCAGCCGCGCATACCGTCGTCCCCTACCTGGAAACAGGACGAAGCCAGATTTTTCCACCGAGAGAGTCAACCCAACACCTTGAAGGTAACTTTTAACTGAAAGCACGGCCTGTCGCGCTAATAGAGCTAAGCGTTTGTGTTGATATCCGGTTAACCAAAGACAAATGTCGTCTGCATATATCGACATATGGACATGCCTACAATGTTTTTGCACTTTTGCGGGAAGACCAGCCATGACAACATTAAAGAGCGTTGGGGACAGGACACTTCCCTGAGGTACCCCTCGCGATACCGCCCTTTCGGAGCTTATTGTACTGCCTAACCGCACTCGAAATTTACGATCACTGAGAAATGAGTGAATGAATCGCAGAAGATAGCCCTGTATGCCTATGACCTGCAGACTATTCAGTATTGAGCTCTGGAAGACGCTATCATAAGCCTTTGATACGTCTAGGAAAATAGCTAGTGTTGAAAGTCTAAAAGCACCCTGATGTTCAATGTGGCTTATAAAGTCCAGGACGCTATCTTGCGCGATTAAACCTGTGCGGAATCCTGTCATGCATGTTGGTAGTGCCCTTCTATCCTCAAGCCACCAAGACAAACGCTTACTTGCCATCTTCTCCATGAGCTTAGCCACACAAGACGTCAGCGATACAGGACGATACGAGGCCGCGTCTGTCATCTCTTTGCTGGCCTTCAGCAGAGGGACTACCACCTTCCACCACCTTTCATGAAGGGGAAACGTCGCCAGACTCCCACACTCGATTGAGATAGGTTAGGAGCATCTTCCGGTGTTCCAGAGGCAGGTTCTGTAACATTTGATTGGTAATGCCGTCAGGACCTGGTGCACAGCAACGCCGCAGGCTGCGGAGCGCTGTCTGTAGTTCTCGAAGTGTGAACGGGGCGTCCATAACAGACGGAGACGTAGCAGGCAGAGCGCAGGGATGAATGCCTGGTCTGGAATTTACAAATGCATCCGCAAATTCCTCTGCCAAGCACACGAGATGTTTCTGCGTGCGCAATGCAAGCGCCTCGAAAGGTTTACTCGGACGAGAGCCACCAGCAGGACTGCCAACGACACGCCAAATTCTCGTTATCGGTGAGAAAACAGTCAAACTAGCGCAAAAGGATGCCCAGTGGGACCTACAGAGCTTGTTCGCATGACGTCTAATGGCAGAGTTGAGCCTGTTGAAAGTTGTCTTCAAGGCTCTGCCGTCTTTCTTCCGCAACAGCTGTCGCTCCGCCCTTCTGCGCGTTGCGCAGAGGTTCCTGAGTTTTAAATCCGGAGTCGGAAAATGATCAGGTAGCTTGAGCGCCGTGGTAGCAGCCATCTTAGCATAAATCATTTTGTCTGTCACATCACCGGAAACACAGACTCCCTCAGAACGATGGATCCTGCACATTTCAAGTTTCTGAAGTGTTATCCTAGCACGTGATTCACTGTTTTTCTGTTTATGTTACCTTTCCCTTTGCACATTATTCGTGTGTTTTAAACAACGGGCGTACAAGAGCACTAAGAGTGTGGGCCGTGAGGTTACCAGGACTGTCGCTGTCTGATAAGCGTTTTTTTTATTATTGTCTCTGTTCAACGCGTTTGCCTGCTTTCCCGTTGTATATTGCCCTCACTTCACCGATAGAAATAATTTTTATATTGTACTCGACTTTTGTAATCTCTATTCTTATGAAAATTACCACTTTACGCGTTTTCTTATAGATTGCTTTTTTGACTCGGCCGACTTTTATGCGTTGCAACCTTCGCATTTGATGTTTATGATATATCTCAATGATAGATATGTATGATTGGATCAGAAGCTTTTCGAAACCAGGAAAAAAATGTAGAAACAAGCAACTCCGGAATGCTTTTACCACCGCCTGGGCGAGGAAATCCTGATGACAAAACACCTGGCCCCCTGAGTGCGCCTGTTCAAGTACAGTTGGTCTGAGGTTGCGGTACTTGTTATGCCCGAAAAGAGTGGCACAAACCGAGGAGGGGACTGGCCACACAAGGAAGGAATTATATGCTTATATTATCGCGTACAGTTTAGGCAGAGATAATAGACAAAGTAATAAAAAAAAAGAGTAGCGATTTCTCTACCAAAAAAAAAGCTTTCATTTAAAATAACGAATAAAATTATGGACGGAGCAAAGTAGAAACCACATCGGGGTCGGCCCCTCCTTGCAAAGAATCCTTTCAGAGGCACAAATGAACTTGTGAGCAGCGGGGTGAACTGTCATGTGGCTGTAGCCCAACTGGTTATCTCCAAACGTGAGCAAATCTGGTACTGTCAGAGGCAGCCTTAAGTACTTGAAAATAATTTCAAGGAATAGTTCGCGAAGAAAAGCGAATTGGCCTCAGGAAAGAAGGAAATGATACAAAGTTTCAGGTTAAGTGCAGAAAGAGCACATGGCCGAGCGAGAACACGATGTTTTATCAAGGTAGAAACTCAGGCGGGAAATTCTGCGTCATGTACTCGGTACAGTCACTTCGTATTGATGAAATAAGCTTTGCCCCGAATTTTACGTCTACTTTAAATTCCGGAAGTGCTCAGTTGAGAGAAAAATGATGACCTGGATTCCTTCAGGAATAGATATTGCTTCAGACGGGCAGCCGCCTTCAAGGGAAATTAAGGAGAACGTGGCACTTCCTGGAAGCCGACGCTAGAAAGTCTGCTGTCTAATTTATGGGAATTCCGCTGTGTCCAAGGACGCACACACGACTGACTTGACGAACATAACGAGGCATATGACCGAAAAAAAATGTTCAAGTAATACTAATGTTTGGGCGAGTTGGTTCATCTTTGAACAGGTATGTAGTTGCGCTGAGAAGACAGGACACAGCAAAGGAACACACATGACATGTACAGACTTGGTAAAAAGTCTTAAGGCCAAAGGCTTTTCGCTTCAGTCGCATAACAGAGCCATTACGGCCCTATTAAAGACCGAATGATCTCGAAATGCTAGCAGAAGGTTTCTCCTTGCGGTAGAGAAGCTTCATGCTTGGCTTGTGTTTTGAATGATCCGCTTTACGGAGCATTCAGGAACATTCATTTGGCTGCAGCTGAACGTTGTGGCCTTAAGACTTTTGACGAAGACTTTACATGTCGTGTGTGTTCCTTTGTTTTGTCTCGTCTTCATCGCGCAAGTAGTTATCCGTTCAAAGATAATAAAAAAATAGAAGACGTAAGTCTCACCAGATACGAGCCGTCAGGGTTGTACAGCTGGAAAAGGCATCAGTCAGAATAATGACGTTACTTTGCTAAGGACGTAAATTTCTTACATTTAGACCCAGTGCCAGCAATTCCGCCATGAAAATAGGACTATAATCAGGCAAGCGATGTAACAAAGCTAAATCAAGCTTCAAAAAATAAGTGCCTACTCCGTAGTCCGGCCTTTTCCTCGTATTATGCGCCTCAGTACAACAATACTCTGTGACAGATGTTGATCTAAGTTGTCTTCTAAAACCTAGCCAAGCTAGGCACAGGAAGTGAGCTTAAATGGTTGGGGTATATGTTGTTAAAATCCCACTTAAAGTGAGACAAGGAGACACGAACCTCATAGTAAAAAAAAATTATTCGCTGCAAAACAAGGCAAACCAAGACTTGTATACGCGCAAGGCCTGCACCTCGAGGAGTAGAAGAAGCCGAAACTAGCAGGCAGCACACCCTCGAAAAAGGACGTAGCCAAACTCAGTGATGGGGTGGATATAAAGCTTATAACAAGCGTGTATCGTCGCATGCCAGACCTCCTGCGGCTGACGCAACAGAGTAAACCCAAGGCGCGTTCCGCTCACTGAATATGTGCTCTATATGAGGTCTCAAGTTATAAGATGAATTGTAGAAAACTCCCAAATACTTCAAGGAATCAGCCTAGCTGAGCGATCAGCTTCAGGCGGTACGAGAGAAATAGAGACACTGGATGACCAATACGAAAAACAAGATGGGAACACCCCCTGACACTGGGTGAGAAGGAAAAAGAATCAACCCAGATCTCTAGAGAATGGTTTAGGGAATGCATATCTATAGACGACGAAAAGAAAGCGACGTCGTCTTTATGCACACAGAGGTCGATATCAGCACTCTGAGGGATCGGAAAAAGGAAAATATTAAACAGAAGGAGGGAGAGCGCAGAGTCTGGAGGACCACCTTTTGACTACTTTTACCTGCGAGAAGACAGACCGTCTTGAAAACAAAAGACTTCTCTTCTGGAATGAAACTCCTGACTTCATGAAACAAGTTAGTTTAGAATGTGACAATTCATAAAACAAGAGTTCAGAGATCTGTGGTCGACGCTGTCATACGCTTTAGCAATTCCTAAAGGGACCAATACGGAACTCTCTCGACCCCGTAGCCAGGCGGATCCTGCTGTTTAAATTTCTATATTATATATAATGGCAACCACGATAACCCACTTGGAACTCCGAAAATTCCAACTTCCACTTCAGTGCATACCGCTATGTAAATTGTAAATTGTAAGGTTTAACGTCCCGAAGCGACACATGGGAAATGAGGGGCGTTGTAGTGGAGGGCTTCGGAATAATTTACACCGCCTGTGCCTTGACATCGCAGCGCATACGGGCGTTTCTGTATTTAGCCTCCATCGAAAAAATTATTGGCGGTTTAGCTTTGGTTAAACCTGGAGTGACGCGAGAGCTACAGCTGGCCGAGTAGAACTTGGTCACGTGAACAACCACGTGACAGCGTGGTGACGCAGCCACCGTTACGGCGCCGCCACACTGAGGGCTCTAAATGCTACCGTAATGTACCTATTGCTGCAATACGGCTGCCTCGGCCGGGATTGAACCTGTGACCTTGGGGTCAGCAGCCGAACGCCATAGTGACTGTTCCACACGGTGGGTCGCACCGCTATGCACACAAAGAGATCACAACCACTAAATGTTTTTTCTGAACGTACGCCTTTTTTTGTTTTTCGTCATTATTCATTACTGCGGACAACTTGCTTTGTGGACAGTTTTTCTCAGGAACCCAAGTGTCCGTATTAACCGGGCACGACTGCATGCACAAGATGATGAATCATGAGTACTCTTTATGAGCATGAAGAAACAAACATTTTGTAAGAATCTCTCCGTATCCATCTCGATGTCGATGACAGCACGATCAGCTTCCCTAGGTAATTATGGCTGACGGATAACGAAGGTGACATTAGTGTGTCCGTGTTAGACGTCAGCACAAGAACGGCTTGAGAATGGCTTGAAATTGCTTGAAACGCTGGGAAGTGGCCTAAGGAGAAGATTTTAGGAGCCAAATTTAGTGTAGTCAAAAGACGTTACGGAAATTCTCATTTAACCGAAGCACAAATTCAAATTGGTGGTATCATGTTAAGAAAAATACTTTTAAAAGATGAAAAACACTTTTTTTATGGGAGTTTAACGTACCAAAGCGGTTCTAGCTATGAGGGACGCCGTAGTGAAGGACTTCGGAAATTTCGACCATCTGAGGTTCTTTACGCGCACTGACATTGCACAGTACAAGGGCCTCTAGAATTTCACCCCCATCAAAAATCGGCCGCCGCGGACGGGATCGAACCCGTGTGTTTCGAGTCAGCAGACAAGCGCCATAACCTCTCAGCCACCGCGGTGGCCTAAAACACTTTTTATAGCCTGTTGGCCCCCACTACTGCCCCGTTTCAAAGAGGACGGCTGTTACCATTTATGCATCTCTGCGTCATTAATGCTTCCTTAAATACTATCGGCTGCGTGCTTGAAGAAGAGGTAGTACAAGGAGACGAAGGAAGGAACAATTCTTGGCCGATCCCACAGTGTGGGTATGTACCATCTTTTGAAAGGTTAACAACAACAACAAGTGTCTTCTGCTTCTTGGCCGATCCCCTAGTGTGGGTAGGTGCCAATAGTATGTACCATTAGTAGAAAATTTATTGGCCCTGCTACCTATAGCATGTCATTTGCGCTTCCTATTTTCTTTCTTTAGAAGCGAACAAAAGATACAAAATTAAGTTTCATTTAGACTCGCTGGCACGCAATTCACGCAACACTCAAACGACTACTGTAGCACAAACCATTGCAGCAACGAATAATTGTTACTAGAAAGAATGCCAGCCGGCTGGTTTTCGTATTGCAAAATTTTCGTAGGCCTTCAGTATTCCAGTTTTATTCATCATGATGTAATGGCCAAGGACATGGATCATGCATGCTCCCCACGCGTCAGCATGAGGTAGAAGAAGAGGGGCGTGCGTTGGGCAGGATTCATAGGCAACAACAATGGTGTAGTGCAGCAAGTCCCCTTTCTCACATTCAAGTAACGATCTATGGTCAAGCCAGCATAAACAGTGGTAAGCGCTTCACTAAATCTTTCCACACCACTGACCTGACATTAAGACACGGAGCTGGAACGCCATTAGTCCCCGGCTCATTCATCACAACATCGTATTCGTTTCGCTAAAGACCGTGTTCAAACGTAGTCGGGGACATGGGGTGTCCTCACATATATCGTCCTATCAATCCGCCCAACACGATTGCAGCTCATCCTCCTGCATAGCCATATGGCTCTGTTTCCTTACAAAGATGAGGACGCCGCCGCTTGGGCCGAGAGCTCGATGGGAGCACCGCCCATCATCGAAGAGTACATCTTCAATAAACCGATCAGTGACGTCAGCCTGGACAAAGGCAGCGACAACGATGCAACTGAGCGAGTGCTGAAGCTTGAAGAGATCCCGTCGGAGTCGTTTACGGCGCCTGCGGTGGTTGACTGGGACGCCATTGCGAATGACGTCGATGGAATGCTCACGAAGGTGTACACTACTAGGGAGGACTTTGGGCCCGGCGCGCCCAAGAACCAGGCGGAAACGCGCGCGTCAAAAAGATATTGCGACAAGGAGAAAAATGGCGGTGATGAAGACGCAACCCCCGGGGCGTTGCTGCCGAAATCGCTTGCGCCGTCGTCACTGTCGCAACCTGTGTATGTAAAGGCATCTCCTGTGTGCAGGCTTCCAGAAGACAGCACTAGTAAGGACAATATAACGTTTGCTTCCGTTAGGAAGGGACACCATGCAAGGAGACTCGCGGGCCAGCCTTAACCACACGCAAGTCTTTAATATGACGGTGACGCCATTGATGCCCGGAGATGGCCAAGGCCCCATGGTGATAACGCCTACGCCGACGAAGGATGCGTGCAAGGAGGCCTATCAAATGGAATGTTTTACGGTCGACGGCGAAGGACCAATGTCTACACAGATCGGCGAAACTCCCTGGCAGGAGGTGACCGGGCCGGTGACCGACAAGCCGTTCTCGTCTTACGGCCACCACTCGCCGCCGACAGTCACCGCTTTCGCCATGGTCGAACAGCAGCTGTCCGCTCCCGAATACATGTATTCGGAGGCAATGAGCCAAGCGTCAGACCTTCCAGTGCAAGAGCCGTGGCCACAATTTTTGGGACCGTGGTATCCTCACCCGCTCTGCCCGGTACACTCTCCGCAACACCGACACCGAGGAGTGCTTCTGAACGGGTGAATATTTCCCACCTTTTTAAACGTCTAAGCTGCTACTTCACTGGGTAAGACATTACAGCCAATAAGTATCGTTACACAGCTTTTGTTTCAAGATAGTCTGCACTGCAAGTTGGAAATACTTATTGTGTAAATAATGCTTACAGTGCGTGCCACTGTGGCTTTCGTTGTATACGTCCTGTGCCAGACCGCTGTTTTCTTATCGTGTGCTCAAATCGGCCGCAACTAGCCAAGCTACACAGTGTCTGCAAACACTGTGCTGTGCTCTTAGAAACAAATGATACAGGGAGAAATGATCCTGCTCTTTCAAAAAAAATGCACAAGTACCAGAGACGATGGAAGGGACAAACAGAAATGAAAGGCGACACTGCTGCTAAAATAACTGGGCGTTATTTCCTGGTAATTCCACACTAAGTAAAGTTGCCATCCATCCAGGTCGAACATATGGCGCGGCGCTGGAATGCACCTTAACGCAGAAATAGGACATATCAGTTCTTAACAATACCAATTATTTTTCTGACAAGGCCTATCCACCCATAAAAACGTGCACAAACAGATGCAACACTAACGCAGTGCGTTGCACGCCCTGTTCTTCAACACGGAGTTGAAGCAAGAACCTTCGTTTTGTTGTGACACTTAGTTCTCAAGAGTCTATTCATAAGTGGAGGGCAGCATAACATATTTCTCGAAACAAAGCTGAATGCGAAGCTTTGCTTATTCCCTATTGTGGCATTCGAAAACATTGGCGTGGGGCATTCCCCGTATGCCTATCGTCAGTACAGCTATGATGGAGGATGCTCCTAATGATTGCTTGCCGATGAAATGGTGGTAATTTTTCAGGCGCGATACATTTTAACATGCGTTTTTTTTTGCTTCAAAAATGACGCCGGGCTATGAAGCCAAGGGAGGGGGGCTGCAGATTACGTCTCTGTCACGCCTGCGGCCTCGTACGCATGTAAATGAGCCAGCTCCGCCACTCGTGCAGAGTGCTAGGCTCGCCTTCTCTGGAGCCGACTCCACCGGAATCTCCATGCTATGCTTCGAGCGACCACAGCCGTCCCTGGACACCAGAGCTGCAGTACGAAGGAGTTTCGGACCCTCCTTCCGGAGTTGGCTTTCTTCCTGGACATTACGGTTCGTCTAACTTGCTATGGGGACGCATCTTATTGCAGTTCATGTGGCCAGTCTTCTACGTTAGAATGCGAGTCAACCAGAGAATCAGATGAAGCACGCACACTGACACCGTGTAGCGTGTGAACAATATGTATCAAAATTAACTTGAAATCGTAATTTGGTAGAAACTGGCAGCATACAGTTTCGAACAAAAATGAGTCATGAAAATTAAAAACAAGCAACAGGAACAATAGCAGGAAGGAAAACGAAGGCTGGAATAATTTGCGAGGTACAAGATATACGCTCTCGAGCGGAAGCCAGAAAAGATTCCACAGCTTTCACACAAGTCCCGCTGCGACGCGAGCAGACTATAGCAGCGGGGGGTTGTGTGACATCAGCAGAACAGCCGAGTAGACGAAGCCGCAACTTGCAAGCTGTTTGTGCGCATGCGCGTACTCTCGTCCGTTTCCCCCTGCCGCCCTGCATGGGACGGTGAACGACCATCTTGTAGATGCCCCCGTGATGTTACTAACAAATCGGAGAGCTGTATATAGCTTTCAACGGTTTAATGAAAAGATTGCTTGCGGGCTCTTTGCAGGGCAAATACATGGGCATAGACGTAAACAGTATTCGACAATCCAGCTCGTACGAGTTCCAGCGTGAGGTTTTGTCGGTTTTTCAGTTTTTCACTGCATGGTTCGGGTCATTTTGAGTCTATACCTACTGTGTTGTGCATCTTTATATGAAGACTTTTAAGACTCTTCTCGCTTCAATCGCTGGCTCATTTGCAGTGAAACAGCGCACAGAGCTTGAGTATTGCGGTAACTTTCATCTCGTATTAATTTTGACAATAGTAATTACCTGGTTCAGCCGTGCATGGTGCAAACCCGTAATCGTCTGCGCTGAAATCCACGAACTGAAAGCCGCCTGCGCCTGCTCGCCGCCGAAGGCACCATGAGGCACTCTCCGTTAACATGGATGTACTTACAGGAGGGAGTGTTCCGGAAGGCCTGTGGTACGCTGGGTGGCAACGTTCGACACCCTACTCCGCTGACCCAGGGCCTCAAGCCTGGGGCGGAGTAGGCACGCCTGGAAACCTGTGGCGGTCTCCGCAGCCTATCGCCCCGCCTGCTTTAGCGGACCCACGTCTAGGAGCTTACTGGACCACGCAGACAGAGATGCTCTTCCGAGAGCCCATTAGTCAGCAAGCAGGCACGAGCCTTGCCTTCCAACAGCCCTCGCAGGACCTCATGCAGCAAGTTAGTGGCGTCGCGCATGTGCTTTGATGCTAGCGTTATTAGCGCGTGAAATTCTACGGATAAATATTGGGGCGTTCTAGATGTCCCATTAAACTCCATTTTTCGATGCCAAGTGGGGCTGTTGAAAACTGAAACGCTATAGTGGAGTCGTGAGGCACTTTTTTTACCCCTGCGTCATAAGAGCATCACGACGTCTCAGTTTAATGTGTTCTTTTTCCCATCCGGTAGTGCACACACAGTATGCAAAGACAGAACAAAATGAATTCCATGTCCAACTTTCAAAGAAATGCCCTGATAATAGCTTACCAAGGCGTTTTGATATCGTTATTTATCAAAGTAAATTCATTGCATATGCATTAGTCGAATATAACAGTAACCATGATAGTATTTTGCACTTCTGAACGATGCTGAATATATTTATTGTAGTATTCAGGTAAGGGGTGGCGAGTAGGAGGGTGGTGTCCTTAGTTCGGGGATCCAGTGGCGTAA
>JARKHS020030006.1:0-25639 GCA_030143305.2 Amblyomma americanum
TGACAGGTGGCAGGTGGAGAGAACCCAGTCTGCCTTATCACCACACGGCAGGTGGAGGCTTCAGACAGACGCACGTTTATCGCATTCATTGCCCTGCTAATGCTGTCGCATTAAATAAATTTTATTTCATTTTTATAATTTATTTTTACTTATTTTCATTTTTTATCTTCCATTCTAATGACTCACCTACTCAACCGCAGACAGTCGTAAGGTAACGCATATACCAGGTCACCTTTGTTCGCCTGGAAGCAACCCGGTTTTGTGACTTGTGGGTTGTGTGCTCGCCTCGCAATCTGAAAGTTCTGTGTTAGATTCGCCGCCCCTTCGGAAAAAATATTTTGCTTTGATACCACAGTGACGTCATCCGGGATTTTTCGCGAGTACTTTTTCGGTCAACGACGACAACGCCGAGTTCCGTTGCCGATGAGCCATAAAATGATTTCCTGTTAAAAGGTATGTGAGAATGGGGCTCGATCCTACTGTCTATTGCATGTACTGTCTTGGTTAGTCCTAAGGCCGTGGTTAATGCCTTTGAGCAATATGGGCGGGTACTTTGGAATCCCTGAAGCTCAGTGAGTCTGGAGGGTTGACAATAAGCGTCTTCCTTCTCGTTCGAAGATTTTTGAACTCAGGTGTGCCGTAGCTGCCCTACATCACCGATAAAAACTAACCATTCTCCCGAGGGTTATTACCGAATGCATTACGCGATCTCAGTGTGATTTAATATGATGCGTTCTATCCATTAGCAGCTAACTATTCTACCATGCATCTTCAAATTTACTTTTATTTATGAAGCGACCGCAAACAAATTCGACGGGCATAGGCCGAAACAACGTTTGTCACAATGGCTGACGCTGTAATGAGTACGGCAGCGTCATGTGCCTTGCGTTCTTATCGCCACAAGCTATAGCGTCGCCGTGGTACTGTCGCCCTGGGATGCTATGAAGTGTATAGGAAACCTGCGCTGCATCTCTTCGCTGTGGAAGCGATGACATAACGTAGTGCCTACAGAACGGTAACCACAAGCCAGTTGGAGTTCACGTAATCTGAGTGCACGACAACAGAAGCACGAGTGTCCGCGTTGTGCCTAAACCCCATGCCACACACACAACCGTGATTGATAGGACTCTGGACTGCTCTGACCGTAGAATTGAGCAGGCAAGCGAAGGAAGGGAAAAGAGGGTCTCGTTATGACATACATGACGGAAGCCAACAGTTGCCTGAACAAAGGAGCATAGGGGACTTTTCTATTTGTGGTGTTCATGAACGGAAGATTATTAGGGTTATAATTTAAAAATAAGCGATTAGAAAGCAGTAGAAAAACAACCACATGTCGCCGGTGGGATCCGAACCCACGACCTCAGAATTTCGCTGGTGAACACACTCAAGGTTCGATTACACAACACATAAATATACCCGAATCAGAATAGTGGACAGCCGTCGCCGTAGTTTAGTTTGTAGAGCACCGCATACGAATTGGAGGTCGTCGGTTCGGATTCCACTGGCGGCAGGTGGTTGTTTTTCTTCTACTTTCTAATCAATTACCTTTAAATTGTGACCCTGTTAATCTCCCATTGATGAACACCACAAATAAAATACAAAAAACCTACCCTAGGCTCCTTGGTTCTGGTGGCTGTTGTCTAAACGTACTATGTTGACGAACGTCCTCAGTAGGGTGCTAGTCCCTTTTCGTAGATCTATGTCTGCAGAATGCTCTGTGCCTGTGCATTTCGGTAACTTAGTTATTCATATTCGTCGCGACCGAAGCAGTTATTTCCCTCTGCTCTGTGGGGAAAAGTTGAACAAGCACAGCACCTTCTATAGCAGTGCAGGTTGTCGATTATCGCGCTTGCAAGGCAAACACGTCTTGGACGGCGTCGCTTTGTAGCGAGATAAAAAAAGCAGCAAAACATGTCGAAAGGATACCAAAAAAGTTAAGCCCAAGTCTGAGAATTATGAAGGGGGACACTCTATCAGCGCGCAGTTAATAATTACGACCCAGGTATAAATGAAGCACAAATTTTTTAGAGCGGAAGCACTACTTAACGCTTTCCCAAGCAAGAATCTTGTGTTACGCCTCCTCAGAGTAACTCAAGTAAGCACGGGTTAGTTCGGAGGAGCGTCGCACAAGCTGCAGCCAATGGGAGCAAGCTTGGGTTTATTCAGAGAAGCAATCGCGCCAGCTGTAGCCAATGCGAGGGTCGCGTTGGGGGTGACCTTGGCCAAACCTAGCATGGCAGCAGCGCATGCATATATAAAATAAATATTGCCGCAACTCGGTTTCGAAACCGCGGCCGGGCGAACACGTCAGCTTCGCTGGCCACTGCACGGGGGCACTATGCCATCGCCGCAGCCGATCACGCCTCGTGTTAAACTGCAACACAGCCTGACGCTGTGCATTACACATCGTTGTTTCCATCAACTATTACATTATAAAACTAATATCGTCGCCAGAAGTGCCGATGACCCAGCAAAGCAAAACCATGAGCCAACCAGGCTAAACACATGCTTTCGCACGGCTACTCGGCTTAACTACATTAAAACCCTACCACTTTGTTTTCTGGTTAGTTTTTGTTTAAACTCTATCTCCGAAACGGCTCTTCAGCATTGTTGCGTAAATAAAACAATTCGTCACTAGAACACGAACTAATAAGGAGGGTGGAGAGAGAGAGGGGGGGGGGGGGGGGCAATCAAGTAGTTTAGAAGAACGCTTAACAGGACAAGCGTTAGAAGTTCTGCGTTGACCTTTGCCTTTCTACTTTGTTGTGTTGCATGCCTTCTGCTGGTTTTGTCGTGCGCATATGACATATCCTCCTTCCTTTTTATCGTGCCAGTAAGTGCGTGTTGCCACTAACCTCTTGCTTCCCATCTCGCATGGTTTGAAGAGTGGGACCTTCGGGAACGTAGGGCGACGGCAACCACTCCCCTTGCGTCATAGGCCACTTTCCAGGAGCTGCGGAAGGCACATCGAGCTGCTTTGTAATAACCCTCACATGTAGTGAACCGTAATGACCAAGTCATCCCAAACTACCGTCATCATACTGAGGACCAACAAAAGATGAGCTCATATGCTACGTGCTCTCGCCTCTTCGATCGTCACAATCGAGCTGCACTATCCCGAATTTATTTCCAGAATAATTTCTTATAGTGACTCAGTATGACCGTCCCGTTTGCCGTGTGTGTGTTGGTAAAAAGAAACGCTTTGCGAGCAGCACGCATTATTTGAGCCCTCCTCAATTTTTCAGCGTGAAGCGTTGAGCTGACTGGAGCGTACCCTTAT
The DNA here is from genome assembly GCA_030143305.2 of Amblyomma americanum. NCBI lineage: Eukaryota > Metazoa > Arthropoda > Arachnida > Ixodida > Ixodidae > Amblyomma > Amblyomma americanum. Next base: position 3,281 of record JARKHS020030006.1, read on the forward strand.
AAAAATGGTCCATAAACTTTCTACAGACTTCTTATGAACTTTATTGCCTTCCTATAGATGTTTACTTTTGTCTATTGATAATCTATAGATTTTCTACAGAAAAAGTATACTAAAAGTGTGTCATATAAATCTATAGATTTTCTATGAACTGTCTGTAGGATTTGTATTATCTATACACTAGTCTATAAAATTTGTCTATACAAAGTTTATGAACTTTATTGACAGAAGTCTTTGAACAGTCTATATACTACATAAAGAAATTTTTTTCAAGGCCACAGTGCCACCGGCAGCGCCACAACAAATCGAGCAGTCTCATTTCTGGTTCCTGCACTGCAACTTCTGGCACAAGATTCTTTTGCTACTTCCTAGGCTCAGTCAGCGCAGCTGTATCAGCTAACTCGCATTCTTACGTAGCCCAGAACATGCAAGATAAATTATCCACTGGACTGTAGCTGAAGTGCATAGTTTATACGTAGCTAAACTGAAGCTGAAGTGTTTGAAAACTGCTCCCTTAAAACCGAGGCATTTCAGCGTTGCTGGCTTCTGTAGTTCGCGACCCCTTGGTAGATGTCGCTCGTCACTGGCGTGTTCCACTGCTCTAACGATACTTGCCGCCTCTGCAAGCCGTTTTATCTCAGTTCGATGCCGCTTTCGTAGTGCACGAATTAAAATAGCTCTTTGCGGCACCGCGTCTCTACGACTGTGCACGCGACTTTCCAAATTTTTTTTGGAAGCGTCGAGTGCCGTCTTCACTTCAAAAACGATATAAACCACTTTCGCCTAACCACGGTAATGCAGTGTGCAACTAGCAGTGACATGATGCATCCAACCACACCCAATAGCGGCGATGGCTCGTAATAGTATGCGCTATCAAATTCAAAGCATACGCAACTGTGGGGCTTGACGACCTGTAATATCGTAGCATGATGATTTGATCCCCACGCGGGCAATTGTTTTCAGCGCCTGTCCTGGTGCATTCTTCTATCAAACTACTAGATGCTTGCGGCGCACCGCCTACCAGGATACACGCAACAAAGTGCTTTGTAAAATAGGCGGAGTGTGGCTGTTTCAAAAGTAACGCGGGTAGCACGCGTACCTCACTTCGTTGGCATCCAGTTTCGAAGCCTGAACACAAAGCGTAGGCTGTCCAACATTACTCGCCTTTACGACGAACCACAGCTCACTACGGCTCCGTGTATAGATCGCCTCGCATGGTAAGATCGCGAGTGCCTACACTTTGCTTTCACACTTCAACGTAGGCCTGCGGAGATATTTCAGGATTGCTTTTTCAAAGTCGTGATGGATCATATCCTCTCGGAGCTGAGCAAAGGAGGAGCATCAAGTAATTTTTTTTCGGAGCCTGGGTGTGCGCGTATGCAGAGAAGTATTCTGCCGTACGTCAGAGACCAAGTGGTGCTATGGTTTGGGTGAGTTGGTTCACGACAAGAGTTGATTTAGTGCGATTTGCCATCTGTGCTCTTGCTTTTCTATGCATTCTTTGTCCCTTTCTCTTTTGCGCTGGCCTTATAATCAACTCAAGTGAAAGAGTTGCCGCACATAATTCTTCTCCACTCTCTGTGCTACAGGTTCGCAAGCCTTGGATAACTTCCATTCATCATTTTTGCATGCGTAAATGTATAAATACGGAGCACAATATGTATACTTACAAGTCACTCGACCACTTATTCGGCCGACATGAGGAGGCAGGTAGTGTAAGAAAGCCGAGAAATCTTGGGAGACTACTCAAAGCGCCCCTATAAGCCGCCGCGGTGGCTCAGTGGTTGTAATGCTCGGCTCCTGACCCGAAAGACGCGCCTTCCATACCGGCCGTGACGGTCGCATTTCCATGTAGTCGAAATGCTAGAGAACCGTGCTACTGTGCAATGTCAGTGCACGTTAAAGAATCCCAGGTTGTCGAAATTATCCGAAACCTTCCACTACGGCGTCCCTCACAGCCTGAGCCTCTTTGGGACGTTAAGCCCCATAAATTAACGAAAACGCTTGTCTTAATGCGTCTGTCTCCTAGGGTAGCTAGACAAAAGCACGGCCAATGAAGTCATTTCTAACCACATATACGTGCGTTTTTTTTTCATGGAATTGGGCATACCCAGAGTACACAGAATCTTGAAATAAATGCGCATCATAATGTACAAGCATGTTCTGACAAGACTACGAGTCTGTTCATTTACAAAAAAAATTATAGCCTATAAAAAGCCTAAGTGCGACATTCTATAGATTATTTTTTGGAAAGTTTAGTAAAGGTTGACGATAAAATACATTTGCTTGAAAGAATTACTCACAGTATCCGTAATAGTCGGCAGGTGGTGCGACTCCCGCAGTGGGAAAGCTTTGCTGAGCGCCTACCGGCGGAAACGGGCCCCCCTCTGGTTGCTGCTGCAATTGCGGTGCGTACCACGAAGAAGCCTGTCCCGACACGGGCCCGGTGCACATCTGCTGCTGCGCCAGTGCGAGAGATGGCGCGCCGAAAGCGTAGTCTATTGAAATCTGTGCCACCGTCTAAACACAGACAACATTTCAAAAAGAATAGGCGGAATGGAGGAGGCGCCACGTCGCGGTGCAAACACGAAATAAGTTACTTTTTCATCAGGAGGCCAACAGCGCCTCGCGAAGAAAAGGCAGATCACTCTCACATGGCAAAAATAATTGTCTGAAAGCGCGTGCATGTGCGCACGAGCATGTTCCATCCATGTTTCCCCACATTTCACCCACTGTGAGCATGGTGTAGGACCCTAACCTGCGCTCCGTTGTTCCATGGGTCGAACGGCCGAACGTCTGTAAAGGATTCAGGTGCCGGCATCGGCACTGGTTCTCCAGGTCCCTCGTTCCCTGTGGACGGAAACTGCGGCTGACTCGGCATCGGTGTGCCCTGCCACCAGGAGTGAGGCGGTGCGTCGTATGGGTCCTGGATCGTTGCCGGTGGCGAACCGTACGGTCTGCTGGACGCAGAGCATGGTTAACTTTAGAAAGAGAAGAACAGAAGTAGCTGACATGTACGTTGACCTGCTTCCTCGTCTAATTACCGCAAAAGCTTTCCATTTCAATCACCTCTTTCGGGTGTTTTAATCGACTGCAAGACCTTGAATTCGATATGCCGTTGTACTTGCTGGCAACGTTACAATGAGCAAGAAAGGCTGCAAGGGGTCACACCAAGAGGTTTCAAGCCTGGCTTGTGAGATAAAATATGGAAGCACAACCAACAGGTGCCGCTGAAATTAATGGAACAAAAAACGACCTCCAGCGGCGGGCACAAACAACAAACAGTGCAAATTAATTTCAATAAAAGCTCGTATGACCCTGCCATCCCTTCAGAGCGTAACAAATATAGCGTTTTTTTTAATTTACTCAGTGTATCTGTACATCAAGTGAGTATCCTGCCAACGGCACACCCTTTGCAACTCTGCTTCCAAGGTTGGGAAAGCGAAACTTTTCCTCTGCAGCAAGTGCCTTGGTCTTCGACCGATTCGTCGAAGAGTTACCCATGGGTAAGTTGCAGCCATTGGCAAAACCAGTCTTACAGGCAAAATCGAATTTGTTGTCACAGAATTTTGTTACATGTGGACAGTTCCAGTGGAATCGCTATATATCTCTCTTAGTATACTGGTGAAAAACGTGCGGCTATTCTATTTCTATTTAGTCTTCTTAGCGGGTCTTTGTATAGAACGGCGCGCTTTTGCATGCTTCTATTTGTCTTATTTATAATCATTCTTTTTTCAGGCTGCTTATCAGATGATGTCAGTATTTCAGGTGTAATTGAGCAGGCAGTTTGCATCTAACTAGCTTCGCCACAAGTTCGGCTTTCGTCGCGATTTTGAAAATACCAGTATGCGATTAAAGTCAAATACTAACAACATGAAAGGTGCTTGCCCATAATATGGCTGAGGTGAGTGTACGGGACAGAGCGGGTGCGGAGAGAATGGCGGCGAGAACTGCGGCCACGGCTGCTGGCCCGGAGGAACTGGTACAGGCCTCCTGGTCTCCGTGTACCGGTACTGACGCACCGACGCCCGCGGGCCCGTCGGTGCATAGGCGGCCGGCGTCGACTGCGGTAAGCCGGTGTCGGCCGGCCGGGACGAATTGCCTCCGAGCAACTCGACCGCTTCCGACGTGGCTGTTTCTTCGACGCAGACCGAAGTGCGTCGCTTCTCACCCTCCCTTCCGCTCTTTTTACGGTAGCTCCTCTTCACCACGTTCTTGGTGGGCAACGACTTCGACGAAGGTGAGTCGCCCGTCGGCCCGCCGTCTTGACCATTCCAAGGCGCCGACGACGTCTTCTTGACCTTAGACACATCACTGTGGCAATAGTTGACCATAAAGTCTCCGTACGCTGCACAAGGTGAGAAACCTATGTTTTCAGTGTATGCGTTGTGCTCGCAAAGGCTGCACGCGGGCAATAACTTCACGGGCGGCTTTGGCGGCGGCTTTGGCGGCGACGTTTCCGTTCCGACACACTTGTTCTCGACTTTGCGGTGCTTCTTCTTGTCGAGCGCTTTCTCTTTGCCCTTCTTCCCTTTGCCGGCGCCCTTTTTGACGACGCTGGGCCTCGTGATGTTCGGCAGCGATGAGCTACGGCTTCTAGCGGGCAGAGGACGCGGAGGACGATGTGCCGCTGGAATCCCTGGCTGCCGTCGACCCGCGGCGACTTCGCGGGCCGCGCTGCGACGGCGAGCTCATGGAGCCACTCCTTCCACGGTGAACGGGCACCATGACGTTACCCACATCCGAACGGCGCCTGCTTTGCACGTTCTTCATAATCCGGTCCGCATCCTTTGTTATAGCCTGCACGTCGATTGGCGAAAGCGCCGTGAGGGCTTCGGGACTGATCAATTTCTCGCCCCTCAGCATGCGCTCGATCATGTCGTAGTCGCTCTTGTTGTCCAGGTTCGTGTCTCCGAAGAGCTGCTTGATGACCGGGTCCTCGATGACGGGCGGAGAGCCGATTGAGATCTCGCTGCGAGGGGCGTGGTCGGAATCCTCCTTCGAGAATAAAGACATGATCATGCCCGAGCAAGGCGTGCAGCCCCCCGCAGCGCCCGAGACGGACGCTTCAGATGCTTCACGGCTCTGCGACATTGTCTTCTGGAGGAACGCGTGCGTAACCTTGGAACGAAGACCCTTCTTCGAGCAAGCTTCGATACTCGTACCCACCGACGTTTGATGAAGGCTGCAGTATTCTCGCCGAGGAAGTCGATTTTGTCCTGAAAGCTGGAGACGGTGGCCCAGAGATGAGAATAGGTCCTTTTTCGGAGCTCGTGTGGCTCGTGATGCGCGGTGGTACTGGCGCGTGCGTCCCATTCATCTTCCTTTCTTTTCTTTCAGCCCTGCACTACTCCAGGTTCAAAAGAACTAATGGACTGAAAAGAACGAAAAAATTAAGACCGCGCGAGTCTGGTTGCATCGCTCGCAAGAAGCTTGTTCCGCTTTCTCATTTATACAATCGTCACGAGTTTAGGCGATGGTATAAAGGCTCCCTTCCTCTTCTGGCAGTTGCTGGTGGAGGCTGTGCATCGCTCGTCGGTTAAGCATACCAGTGAAACTGCTTAGTGCGCTTTTGTACGGCTCTTCCGCTCAGCCTGCCAGGCAACATTCATGGAATGTTACATCATGCCCCGTGAATTAGGCCGGAACATGGGTGAGCTCTATTAATATGCAGATGAGCTGTGCAGCGTGAATGCAAAACTGGATCTGTGAAGAATCTGGCATGCAGCCCTACGATGCATTTCCGCATTACAAAGTACACGTTCAAAATTGCCATCCGTAGCAAAAACGCGTAAAAAGGCAATTAACAGGGGAGTGTAGATTTAACAGGCAAAGGGAGGCTTAAATTATTTTACGGGAACTCAAAAATGATCCTCCGTGGAACGTCCCTATTTTATGCTTAAATCTGGTCATGGCTGGTCAATAAGTTGGTACAATTAAGCATGCAGCAGCCAAATGACAGGATATAATGCTTCGAGTATTACCTCGAATTTCTCACGGAATAGATTGTTTCCTTTAAATCATAAACAGGAAATAACAGACAAAGCTGCTTGAGGACAGCGAATAAATATGATTGCGTGAGGAGATTATTCACAGGGACACCTAATTCTATTACGACTTGGCAATGCGATAAGATTAGCAGCTGTTGACGTCTTTACTGGGGGGTGACGTAAAGTCTGGTCAGCTGAAGTCACTTCCCTCCCTCCAGACAATAGGCGAACTTTATGACCGACGACGCATTTTGTCCCCATCGATCCTCCAGTGCTATTGAAATAAATGGCTTGTCAATGCTCGACGCACAGAGAAATAAATAATTTCTACTCACCGCCTTTGAGTCTTCAGCGCATTCTATGTGGCGTGTGGTCTAGTACGCACGGCCACGCGTAGCGTACACTTATCCAAGGCTGCACAGGTAGGCGGGTAGGTTATATATGTTCGCTGCACTATTTTCGCTTGGATACCAACACGCCATCCATGCATCTCTATATGATAGACGAGTAATTAGGAAGAGGGGGTATTCATATAAGCGGGACGAGCTTGAAACAACAGGAAGATGAATAATCGGAATAATTAGTAGACGAAGAAGACGATAGTCGCAATGGCCTTTTGAAATTGAGTCCATAGATCACTTTTTCCTCTTCTGCCGGCGGTTAACTTCTCTTAGTAGAATTTACTTGGAGATCCCCTTCGATCGACTAGGGCTTCCACTATCTATTCCGATTCTCCACTACTTCGAGGCAAGCGCCAAGGGATATTCGTGAAAGACATGAGAGCCCAAAAATGGCAACACGGACGATTAAGGGAACAGGACGAGTGATATGCTATTTCGTGATGCACATCTGTGAGAGGCGATTGTTTGTCAACTGCGATTAAGAGCATGGATAAGGGCAGGGGCTATATAAACGCTCTTCCTTGAATAAATCCTATTGAAAGTGCAGCGCTCGTCCTGTTCCCTTACTCGTCTGTGTTGCCATTTTGCGCTCTCATGTCTTTCACGGATATGTTTATTACAGAGTGCAGGCATTCAGAGAACTTTCAGAGGTGTGCAACACAAGGAGTCGGAACAGTCAAGATTTCAAAGCGTTAAGCTTCCGTTTTTGAGCAACTTTTGCTTACAAAAGACTGTCGTTCCTATTTTTACAATAGTTTTTCAGCAGAATGTTTGTTGCAGCGCTAAGAAGTTGAAAAACATTGTCAACTGCGATTAAGAGCATGGCTAAGAGCAGAGGCTATATAAACGCTCTTCCTTGAATAAATCCTGTTGAAATTGCAGCGCTCGTCCTGTTCCCTTACTCGTCCGTGTTGCCATTTTTGCGCTCTCGTGTCTTTCACGAATACGCACCAACAAGCCCAGTTGCAAGTACTTCTTCGCCAAGGGATATGCCCTGAAACCTATGTGCGATTATACTCACGACTATATAATTATATTAGGTAGATTCCTCTGCTATAATGGAAATTCATTGCTTTTTAGTTTCCTCTTTGTATTTCAGTTTTTTGTACAAATTCTAGTCAAAGGGGCAAAATTATCCAAATCCTCCACTCCTGGTCTATGAGTGCGTTTGTTTCCGCAATGCACCCTGGCCAATCCCCCGCCGTGGGTATGTGCCGTTAAGCCTGAAGAAATCATCATCATCATCACCATCCTCATCATTGTGAGAGTTCCGATGACTGAAAGATGGCGAAAATTATATTGCCCTTGAAGTACTCATAGAAACGAATCGATATTGATGATATGCGGCCGATTTCTTTAAACTTTACTTTGGTAAAGTTCATTGAAAGAATAGTGCACAGCAGCCTCTCAAAGCATGTTTCAAAGTTTCGTGCATTATGGCGATCAAGATTTATTCGTAGACACTATATTCGAGTTCTTTCGTTCGTCTCCCTGATCGCACGCCGATATTTTCTGCTGAAGTTTTGGCACTTGGTTTGGATATTCGCGAAAATCTTTAGAACGTGTCACAGGTCAGCGTTCTCGCAGATTTCCTCTCTATTTTATAACATCTTGAAACCTCAGGGTACGCTGTCTTGAGCTGGTCCCTAGGTTCTTTGTTTCCTTGTATTGTGAAATAAATGCGTTTTATCTGGGTCTCAAGGCGTCGCGGTGTTTCATCATAAGAGGTGTGTACACTTGGCTAAATTGGCCCTCAGTAGACCACTTACATATGGCGTCCCTAACTCTACCCTCTTCGCAATGTACCGTTTTCAGCGCTAACAACATATATCCTCCCGATGCCGTGTTGTCGAACTTATTCTATCACTGATTACCAGCATTTAATGTGCCCTTGGAATGTACGCTCACGCAGGTCTCGGCAATGTGAGGTGTCGATGACACTCCTGCGGTGCAGAATCCCCAGCCTAAATTTGTTTCTATGTAGATGTGTGTTCACTCCGACACTTCTTTGCGAATCGATGCGAGCGCAAGGTGTCATGCGCTGAGTCCAGTTTTTGAATATCTTCACGAGGTGAGGATGAGGTTGTTGCAAGCCATTGGTGGGGTTAGCTTTGTGAATACTGCGAGCAATTGCTCCACCGTAGCGACGCTTAAATGTTGAATAAGGTCCACAAATCACGCACAAACCTAAGACCTGACTGATCTGCATAGCTCTAAACACAATCCCCTATGAGAGTCAATAGTCAGCTCCTGCTGTCGTCATCTGTAGTCCAAATCCGAGTTCTGGAGGAACTTTAAGAGAAGGAGTGAAGCCTCCTTTCTGCATGACTGTTTCCCGCGCGGGTAGGCAATGTCCTTCTTAAGGACATTGGGAAGCGTACATCACACACCTTTCCGCGTTATACACTGGACAGCACATAAGATAATGTTCTACATCACCGCACACACCACATGTGGAACACTTTGAAAACGATGCAAGACCCGTATTATACATTCACGTAGAAATACGCCTTCGTAACTGCAACCGGCAGATTTCCTTGTTAGCTATACTCAAAAGTGTTCCAAACTTTCATTGTCTTTTTTTTTATATTCACAATCAATTCTCCGATATTTTCTATTCCATTCTTTTTTCTTTCTTCTCACTCTCGTTCTTACACACATTGCAGTCACTTCAATCATTCTCTCTTACATTCCTCACAAAATCCTGGACAATCCCTCTCCTACGTACGTATCATGTAAGAAGAGGCAAACAACAACCACAACAACAATGGAGCAGTCCGTCGTTCACCGCAAGCGCAATCTGCCGCACATCGCAAGCCATGTGCATCGAAGCATGCACCCTGAACTCCACGCGAGCCGTACGACGTGCGCGAGCATGATACCTACAATGACGGTACGGACACTTACCATGTGTTAGATATACCTAAGCGGCACTCTACGCATCGCTATCGGTGTCGACGTCCAGTGGGGTTAACCATACACTGCAGGAAGGAACCACCGCCACCACACACACTACCAGCACTCTGGAGGCAGAAGAGGCAGCTATCGCGCTCGAAATAGTCTCCAGCCCAGAGGGATAAACAACCTACTTTTTCACCGACTCTCAAGTGGCCTGCAGGGCTGGGCCCGATGTTTTAATAAGGTATAATCGATGCCGAAACCATCGAAAATTGTATTTCCGATACCGATACAAGACGACGAGCCAAAACACACTTGATACTGTATTATCGATGCTTCGATACCCCACAGAAGTAGCCAATATTAATAAGGCTGCTAATATGATTTCCTAAAGAAATTTCCTCGTGGCTTCTGGAATTTTTAGAATATTTTAAATAGCGCATTTGAAAGGGTTTTAACGAACCCGGCCGCATGGATTTCTTCTAGCTCCACTGTTGGTACAGCTGGTTTTCACTAAACCTCAACATTGCAATGAGGCCATGGTGTGGTTGAAACGAGCACTTTCATAAGCAGCCTAGCAAAGTATTCTTTAAAGCTCATTTTCGTCACTCAAACCGGCATCTGACCACTTCACTGCATTCAAACAAACGAGAAACTGTTTCCGATGGTCTTCGTTTCTTGCTGCAGTATTTACCAGTTGTCTCTGCCTTTTCACTCTGCTAAAAGGTGGAAGCTAGGTGCGCTTGATAAACCTGAACAGTTATTTTCCTAGCACTAAATTTAAAAGAAATTTGAAGTTCTATGTTATTTCCCCATCACTAGGTTCAATAGACGCTTCACAGAGAATGAATTTAACAATAAGTGGCCGGCTTCCCTGAATGTACAACGTGACATTCTTTGCCCCGCCCACGCTGGAGCAGTGAAGTGGCGAATAGCGGGGAGCACTGTAGCACGGGCGAGGCTCACATTGTTACGTGGTACGTGCGTCACGCAGTATCGCGATTTGATTGACGTCCCCTTGTGCCCTCCCGCAAGCGCACAGTTTTTCAGTTTTCAAATAGGAAGAGAAATGGCTTAAATAAGTTGACCCACAGCAGCAAGGATAACCCCGTTTTCGAAATTCTAAAAACTGATATGTCTATTTTCTAACGGCAAGCTACACATCACTTATTATATTCAGGTGCCTATAGGTAATGGTTAAAAGGTGAACTATTAGAATTTAGGTAACCACTTTACCAGTTAACATGAATCGCCTATTTTTGACATCCACCAGCACTGGTGTTGCTGTGCCGCAAAAAGCTTCTCTTTTCCTCAAAAATCCTTTTTTTAAAATATAGTGGCGCGCTTCCCTGAAACACCTGGTATGTATATATACATCTGGTGGCTTGTGATGATGTTACAGGGTCACGTCACCTAGATGACTGGTGGGCCACCTGCTTTTCCGCTCATAACACTGCCGATGACGGCGGTGCTTTCTGCAGAACGGCAGCCGTGACTGCTATGCATCCACAGGAAGACTCTAATAAACATTGCGTCATGTGTCTATTGTACTTCATCCACGCCATTCAGACACAGACAACACACAGAGTATACTTTATATACGACGTCAATCACCTAGCAATATCATGAATAACAGCATAACCACGATAAACGGTCGACGCAAAACCAAGGTAAATAATGCAAAACAATACCCACACAGTGCTAGCGCAGCTAATTCACATTTGGCCTAACTACGCAGATCAATCATCTTTTTCACCACCACCACCACCACCGCCGCCAAAAACACAACGACGATAGCAGCAACAACAATCGATAGGAATGCGTTGTTGCAGCACCTACAACCATCATTTGGCTGGTGTGTGTGTGCAACTGTTTTTTATTTATTTCCGTTAGCGCGATAGCGTTAGAGCGGACACTCGAAAGGAAATTCGTGCGCGTTGTCACACTAATTCAGGATGGGTCGGCAGTCGTCATGACCTCACACCACAATCACCAATGAGAGGAAGACGCCGCTCACCAGATATCGAGGGAGATGACGGATGAGGGGTTGGCCCCACGTGTGGAAAGTTTCCACTGCAGTGTAGTTGACGCGTCGAATCATGTGACCGGGCGTGCGATGTAGCTGTGGGGGTAGAGAAGCGGCGAAGGAGTGCGTCTCAGTCGTGTCAGCTGTCGTTTAAGATGGATGCCTTCGACTAGTGCCGGAGTTTCGGTGATAGGAAAGCCAGTTCATTCTGGGCGTCCTGGTATACGGCCAAGCGACGGGCCTCCAAAGACAGCGGCGGAGCGTAAACGGGCGTCGCGCGCATACAAAGATGGCTCTGGACTGGCACTTGACGCCGCAGCAATGCGGCGTAAACGCCAAGGCGACGCAGAGCTACGAAAGAGAGCGGCAGAAGCAAAGCGGCGTAGGCTACAATGACGCGGGGCTGCAAAAGACAAGGGCTGAAGAGGAACATCTTAAGCCCCGACCCAATCACCCTTCTGAGGTGTCGCACCGCGTCGGACGTCGAGTGTTTTTAATTAATTGTTTTTTGGGGAAAGGAAATGGCGCAGTACCTGTCTCATATATCGGCGGACACCTGAACCGCGCCGTAAAGGAAGGGGTAAAGTAGGGAGTGAAAGAAGAAAGGAAGAAAGAGGTGCCGTAGTGGAGGGCTCCGGAATAATTTTGACCACCTGGGGATCTTTAACGTGCACTGACATCGCACTGCACACGGGCGCCTTTTGCGTTTCGCCTCCATAAAGACACAGCCGCCACGGTCGGGGTGTGGCGTCGAGAGAGGTAAAATCGAAATAAGGCGTTTGTTGCGGCGTCTCCTAACGCTCTCGCGTTCGGTTTCTTAAGGGTTGGAGTTTTTAAATATTTTGCTCAGGCGTTTGCATCATGCAATGGTTATGATATCTGTTTGTAACTTTTTTCTATATGTATAGGGTGAAAAATCTGTCGATGTTGTGCTCTGTAAATTATCGACATTTTTTCTCATTCTTTCGATTGTTCTCCCGATGAATACACTTAGACTGACGGTGCTGCCACGTGTCTAATCGGGAACTGCAAGGTGCGATGAGCAGCTTTTTCTTTTGCGCTCTTTGTCACGTGGGTAATGGTTGAATAAAACGGAAAGAAAAGAAAATACAATAGCCTTTCATTACCACACCCGGAAATCCGACACACGCTGCCTATAAAATGCACCGCAGGGCGAACGGCCGCCTGTGCAACGCAAGCGATAAAAGAAAAAAAATGCGAAACTTTTTTTTTTAATTTCGCCAGCCCATCTTGTCCCGCCAAAAAGTATCTGGACCTGCAGTATAATGAGCGACGATGTAGTTACGGGACAGAAAAAGAACTGACAAGACTAAACACGTACTACGGATGCTTTACTCTACGGGCTTATTCATTTTGTTTAGAAGTAGTAGCGATAGTAGACCATGTTGTTCCTTGTGGTTTCTCTTCTTTCTCATCCATAGCACACACACTCCCTCAGAACGATGGATCCCGCACATTGCAAATTTTCTGAAGTGTTATCCTAGCACGTGATTCACTGTTTTTCTTTTTATGTTACCTTTCCCTTTGCGCATTATCCGTGTGTTTTCAACAACGGGCATGCGAGAGCACTCAGAGTGTGGGCCGTGAGGTTATCAGGACTGTCGATGCCTCGATAAGCGTTTTTTTTTTATTATTCTCTCTCCTCAACGTGTTTGCCTGCTTTCCCGTTGTATATTGCGCTCACTTCAGCGATGGAAATAATTTTTATTGTACTCGAGTTTTGTAATCTCTATTCTTGTGCAAACTACCACTTTACGTGTTTTTCTTATAGATTTCTCTTTTGACTCGGCCGACTTTTATGTGTTGCCATCTTTGCATTTGATGTTTATGATATATATCAATGATAGATATATATGATTGGAACAGAAGCTTTTCGAAACCAGCAAAAAAAATGTAGAAACAAGCAACTCCGAAATGCTTTTACCACCGCCTGGGCGAGGAAATCCTGATGACAAAACACCTGACCCCCTGAGTGCGCCTATTCAAGTACCGTTGGTTGGAGGTTGCTATATTTATTATGTCCGAAGAGAGTGGCACAAGACCGAGGAGGGAATTGGCTACACAAGGAAGGAAAGATATGCTGATATTATCGCGTACAGTTTAGGCAGAGATAATAGACAAAGTAAAAAAGAAGAAAAGCAGCAATTTCTCTACCAAAACAAAACCTTTAATTTATAATAAATAATAAAATTATGGACGGAGCAAAGTAGAAACTACATCGGGATCGGCCCCTCCTTGCAAAGAATCCTTGCAGAGGCACAAATGAACTTGTGAGCAGTGGGGTGAACTGTCATGTGGCTGCAGCCCAACTGGTTATCTCCAAACGTGAGCAAATCTGGTACTATCAGAGGCAGCCTTAAGTACTTGAAAATAATTTCAAGCAATAATTCGCGAAGAAAAGCGAATTGGCCTCAGGAAAGAAGGAAATGGTACAAAGTTTCAGGTTAAGTATAGAAAGAGCACATGGCCGAGCGAGAACACGATGTTTTACCAGGGTAGAAACTCAGGCGTGAAATTCTGCGTCATGTACTCGGTACAGTCACTTCGTATTGATGAAATAAGCATTGCCCCGAATTTTACGTCTACTTTAAATTCCGGAAGTGCTCAGACGAGATAAGAATGATGACCAGGATTGCTTCAGGAATAGAAACTGCTTCAGACGGGCACCCGCCTTCAAGGAAAATTAAGAAGGTAAATACAGAACGTGGCCCTTCCTGGAAGCCAACGCTAGAAAGTATGCCGTCTAATTTATGGGAATTCCGATGTGTCCAAGGACGCACACACGACTGACTTGACGAACATAACGAGGCATATGACCGAAAAAATGTTCAAGTAATACTAATGTTTGGGCGAGTTGGTTCATCTTTGAACAGATACGTACTTGCGCTGAGAAGACAGGACACAACAAAGGAACACACATGACATGTACAGGCTTGGTCAAAAGTCTTAAGGCCAAAGGCTTTTCTCTTCAGCCGCGTAACAGAGCCATTACGGCACTATTAAAGACCGAATGATCTCGAAATGCTAGCAGAAGGTTTCTCCTTGCGGTAGAGAAGCTTCATGCTTGACGTGTTTTGAATGAACTGCTACACGGAGCATTCAGGAACATTCATTTGGCTGCAGCTGAACGTTGTGGCCTCAAGACTTTTGACCAAGACTGTACATGTCATGTGTGTTCCTTTGTTGTGTCCAGTCTTCATCGCGCAAGTACGTACCCGTTCAAGGATGATCAAAAAAGAGGAGACGTAAGTCTCACCAGATACGAGTCGTCAGGACTCTACAGCTGGAAATATAATTGGTTTTGGGGGGAAAGGAAACGGCGCAGTATCTGTCTCATATATCGTTGGACACCTGAACCGCGCCGTCAGCTGGGAAGAGCATCAGTCAGAATAATGACGTTACTTTGCTGAGGACGTAACTTTCTTACGTTTAGACCCAGTGCCAGCAATTCCGCCATGAAAATAGGACTATAATCAGGCAAGCGAGGTAACATAGCCAAATCAAGCTGCAAAAAATAAGTGCCTACTCCGTAGTCCAGCCTTTTCCTCGTATTATGCGCCTCAGTAGCAACAATACTCTGTGACAGATGTTGATCTAAGTTGCCTTCTAAAACCTAGCCAAGCTAGGCACAGGAAGTGACCTTAAATGGTTGGGGTATATGTCGTCAAAATTCCACTTTAAAGGGACACTGAGGAGAACTCTATCATTTTTTTTTGTTAGCAAAATCTGATAGTTCGGCATTTCATGGCTTTGTTGCCGCTTGTCCGGGCGCGAAAGATGCATTTATCTCAAAGAAATTTGGATTCGAAGTTGAGAAAGTTTTTCCCGCCGCTCTGATTCAAACTCGAGAACTCTTATGACGACACGGAGAACTCTTATGACGTCACAGAACGGTGTGACGTGATACGTGACGTAAACGCAGACTCCGTGATTTCTGACGACTAGCGGAGCGGTGCGCAACCTTCCTTTGCGAGCCTCAGAGATTCGTGGCTTCCATGAAGTAAGGAAAATTCCTCCAAGGTGGCGCCTCTTGTCCTAGGAAGTCATCACGCTTGTACTTGCGAGATTGGCCTGTGGCGGCGACACCTGTATTTTGGTTCTTGCTATTTTCTACATTACAAGAGCTTTGTTTTCAGTAAGAGTGGCGTTTTTGTGATCAGGAGCTGCTATTCTATCGATACAAGCCAACTTCAGTTTCTCCTCAGTGTCCCTTTAAGTGAGACAAGGAGACACGAACCTCACAGTAAAAAAAAAATATTCGCTGCAAAACAAGGCAAACCAAGACTTGTATACGCGCAAGGCCTGGACATCAAGAAGTAGAAGAGGGTGAAGCTAGTAGGCAGCACACTCTCGAAAAAGGACATAGCCAAACCCAGTGATGGGGTGGATATAAAGCTTATAACAAGCGTGTCTCGTCGCATGCCAGACCTCCTGCGGCTGACGCAACAGAGTAAACCCAAGGCGCGTTCCGCTCACTGAATATGTGCTCTATATGAGGTCGCAAGTTCTAAGATGAATCGTATAAAACTCCCATATACTTCAAGGAATCAGTCTAGCTGAGCTATCTGCTTCAGACGGTACGAGAGAAATAGAGACACTGGGTGAGAAATACGAAAAACAAGATGGGAACACTCCGTGACACTGGGTGAGAAGGAAAAAGGATCAACCCAGATCTCTAGAGAAAGGTTCAGCGAATGCATATCTATAGACGACGAAAAGAAAGCGACGTCGTCTTTATGCACACAGAGGTCGATATCAGCGCTCTGAGGGGTCAGAAATAGGAAAATATTAAACAGAACGGGGGAGAGCACAGAGCCTGAAGGAACACCTTTTGACTACTTGTACCTGCGAGCAGACAGACCGTCTTGAAAACAAAAGAATTCTCTTCTGGAATGAAACTCCTGACTTCATGAAACAAGTTAGTTTGAAATGTGACAATTCATAAAACAAGAGTTCAGAGATCTGTGGTCGACGCTGTCATACGCTTTAGCAATTCCTAAAGGGACCAATACGGAACTCTCTCGACCCCGTAGCCAGGCGGATCCTGCTGTTTAAATTTCTATATTATATATAATGGCAACCACGATAACCCACTTGGAACTCCGAAAATTCCAACTTCCACTTCAGTGCATACCGCTATGTAAATTGTAAATTGTAAGCTTTAACGTCCCGAAGCGACACATGGGAAATGAGGGGCGTTGTAGTGGAGGGCTTCGGAATAATTTACGCCGCCTGTGCTCTGACATCGCAGCGCATACGGGCGTTTCTGTATTTAGCCTCCATCGAAAAAATTATTGGTGGTTTAGCTTTGGTTAAACCTGGAGTGACGCGATAGCTACAGCTGCCCGAGTAGAACTTGGTCACGTGAACAACCACGTGACAGCGTGGCGACGCAGCCACCGTTACGGCGTCGCCACGCTGAAGGCTCGAAATGCTACCGTAATGTACCTATCGCTGCAATACGGCTGCCTCGGCCGGGATTGAACCTGTGACCTTGGAGTCAGCAGCCGAATGCCATAGTGACTGTTCCACACGGCGGGTCGCACCGCTATGCACACAAAGAGACCACAACCGCTAAATGTTTTTCCGAACGTACGCCTTTTTGTGTTTTTCGTCATTATTCATTACTGTGGACAACTTGCTTTATGGACACTTTTTCTCAGGAACCCAAGTGTCCTTATTAACCGGGCACGACTGCATGCACAAGATGATGAATCATGAGTATTCTGTATGAGCATGAAGAAACAAACATTTTGTAAGAATCTCTCCGTATCCATCTCGATATCGATGACAGCATGATCAGCTTCCCTGGGTAATTATGGATGACGGATAACGAAGGTAACATTAGTGTGTCCGTGTTAGACGTCAGCACAAGAACGGCTTGAGAATGGCTTGAAATTGCTTGAAACGCTGGGAAGTGGCGTAAGGAGAAGATTTTAGGAGCCAACTTTAGTGCAGTCAAAAGACGTTACGACAATTCTCATTTAACAGAAGCACAAATTCAAAATAGCGGTATCATGTTAAAAAAAATACTTTTGAAAGATGAAAAACACTTTTTTTATGGGATCTTAACGTACCAAAGCGGTTCAAGCTATGAGGGACGCCGTAGTGAAGGACTTCGGAAATTTCGACCATCTGGGGTTCTTTACGCGCACTGATATCGCACAGTACAAGGTTTTCTAGAATTTCACCCCCATCAAAAATCGGCCGCCGCGGACGGGATCGAACCCATGTGTTTTGGGTCAGCAGCCGAGCGCCTTAACCTCTGAGCCACTGCGGCGGCCTAAAACACTTTTTATAGCCTGTTGGCCCGCGCTACTGCCCCGTTTCAAAGAGGACGGCTGTTACTATTCATGCATCTCCTCGTCATTAATGCTTCCTTAAAATATTATCGGCTACGTGCTTGAAGAAGAGGTAGTACGAAGGAAGGAACAATTCTTGGCCGATCCCACAGTGTGGTATGTGCCATCTTTTGAAAGGTTAACAACAAGTGTCCCCTGCTTCTTGGCCGATCCCCTAGTGTGGGTAGGTGCCAATAGTATGTACCATTAGTAGAAAATTTATTGGCCCTGCCACCTATAGCATGTCATTTGCGCTTCCTATTTTCTTTCTTTAGAAGCGAACAAAAGATGCAAAATTAAGTTTCATTTACACTCGCTGGCACGCAATTCACGCAACACTCAAACGACTACTGTAGCACAAACCATTGCAGCAACGAATAATTGTTACTAGAAAGAATGCCAGCCGGCTGGTTTTCGTATTGCAAAATTTTCGTAGGCCTTCAGTATTCCAGTTTTATTCATCATGATGTAATGGCCAAGGACATGGATCATGCATGCTCCCCACGCGTCAGCATGAGGTAGAAGAAGAGGGGCGTGCGTTGAGCAGGATTCATAGGCAACAACAATGGTGTAGTGCAGCAAGTCCCCTTTCTCACATTCGAGTAACGATCTAGGGTCAAGCCAGCATAAACAGTGGTAAACGCTTCACTAAATCTTTCCACACCACTGACCTGACATTAAGACACGGAGCTGGAACGCCATTAGTCCCCGGCTCATCACAACATCGTATTCGCTTCGCTAAAGACCGTGTTCAAACGTCGTCGGGGACATGGGGTGTCCTCACATATATCGTCCTATCAATCCGCCCAGCACGATTGCAGCTCATCCTCCTGCATAGCCATATGGCTCTGTTTCCTGACAAAGATATGGACGCCGCCGCTTGGGCCGAGAGCTCGATGGGAGCACCGCCCATCATCGAAGAGTACATCTTCAATAAACCGCTCAGTGACGTCAGCCTGGACAAAGACAGCGACAACGATGCAACTGAGCGAGTGCTGAAGCTTGAAGAGATCCCGTCGGAGTCGTTTACGGCGCCTGCGGTGGTTGACTGGGACGCCATTGCGAATGACGTCGATGGAATGCTCACGAAGGTGTACACTACTAGGGAGGACTTTGGGCCCGGCGCGCCCAAGAACCAGGCGGAAACGCGCGCGTCAAAAAGATATTGCGACAAGGAGAAAAATGGCGGTGATGAAGACGAAACCCCCGGGGCGTTGCTGCCGAAATCGCTTGCGCCGTCGTCACTGTCGCAACCTGTGTATGTAAATGCATCTCCTGTGTGCAGGCTTCCAGAAGACAGCACTAGCAAGGACAATATAACGTTTGCTCTCGTTAGGAGGGACACCATGCAAGGAGACTCGCGGGCCAGCCTTAACCACTCGCAAGTCTTTAATATGACGGCGACGCCATTGATGCCCGGAGATGGTCAAGGCCCCATGGTGATAACGCCAACGCCGACGAAGGATGCGTGCAAGAAGGCCTATCAAATGGAATGTTTCACGGTCGACGGCGAAGGACCAATGTCTACACAGATCGGCGAAACTCCCTGGCAGGAGGTGACCGGGCCGGCGACCGACAAGCCGTTCTCGCCTTTCGGCCACCACTCGCCGCCGACAGTGACCGCTTTCGCCATGGTCGAACAGCAGCTGTCCGCCCCCGAATACATGTATTCGGAGGCAGTGAGCCAAGCGTCCGACCCTCCGGTGCAAGAACCGTGGCCTCAACTTTTGGGACCGTGGTATCCGCACCCGCTCTGCCCGGTACACTCTCCGCAACACCATGACCGAGGAGTGCTTCTGAACGGGTGAATATTTTCGCATTTTTCAACGTCTAAGCTGCGACTTCACTGGGTAAGACATTACAGCCGATAAGTATCGTTACGTAGCTTTTGTTTAAAGATAGTCTGCGCTGCAAGTTAGAAATACTTATGGTGTAAATAATGCATACAGTGCGTGCCACTGTGGCTTTCGTTATTACGTCCTGTGCCAGACCGCTGTTTCCTTATCGTGTGCTCAAATCGGCAGCAACTAGCCAAACTACACAGTGTGGGCAAACACTGTGCTGTGTTCTTAGAAACAAATGATACATGGAAAAATCCTCCTGCTCTTTCGAAAGAAATGCAGAAGTACCAGAGACAAAGGAAGGGACAATCATTTGTGACAGAAATTAAAGGTGACACTGCTGCCAAAATACCTGGGCATTATTTCCTGGTAATTCCACACTAAGTAAAGTTGCCATCCATCCAGGTCGAACATATGGCGCTGAAATGCACCTTAACGCAGAAATAGGACATATCAGCTCTTAACAAGACCGTTCATTTTTCTGACAAGGCCTATCCACCCACTCAAAACGTGCTCAAACAGATGCAACACTAACGCAGTGCTTTGCACGCCCTGTTCGTCAACACGGAGTTGAAGCAAGAGCCTTCGTTTTGTTGTGACACTTAGTTCTCAAGAGTCTATTCATAAGTGGAGGGCAGGATAACATATTTCTCGAAACAAAGCTTAATGTGGAGCTTTGCTTATTCACTATTGTGGCATTCGAAAACATTGGCGTGGGGCATTCCCCGTATGCCTATCGTGAGTACAGTTATGATGGAGGATGCTCCTAATGGTTGCTTGCCGATGAAATGGTGTTAATTTTTCAGGCGCGGTACATTTTAGCCTGCGTTTTCTTGCTTCAAAAATGAAGCCGTGCTATGGAGCCAAAGGAGGGGAGCTGCCATATTACGTCTCGGGCATGCCTGTGACATCGTACGCATGTAAATGAGCCAGCTCCGCCACTCGTGCAGAGTGCTCGGCTCGCCTTCTCTGGAGCCGACTCCACCGGAATCTCCATGCTATGCTTCGAGCGACCACAGCCGTCCCTGGACACCAGAGCAGCAGTACGAAGGAGTTTCGGACCCTCCTTCCGGGGTTGGCTTTCTCCCTGGACATTACGGTTCGTCTAACTTGCTATGGGGACGCATCTTATTGCAGTGCATGTGGCCAGTCTTCTACGTTAGAATGCGAGTCAACCAGAGAATCAGATGAAGCGCGCACACTGGCACCGTGTATCGTGTGAACAATATGTATCAAACTTAACTTGAAATCGTAATTTGGTCCAAACTGGCAGCATACAGTTTCGAACAAAAATGAGTCATGCAAATTAAAAACAAGCAACAGGAACAATAGCAGGAAGGAAAATGAAGGCTGGAACAATTTGCGAGGTACAAGATATACGCTGTCGAGCGGAAGCCAGAAAGAAGATTCCACAGCTTTCACACAAGTCCCGCTGCGACGCGAGCAGACTATAGCAGCGGGGGGTTGTGTGACATCAGCAGAACAGCCAAGTAGACGAAGCTGCAACTTGCAAGCTGTTTGTGCGCATGCGCGTACTCTCGTCCGTTTCCCCCTGCCGTCCTGCATGGGACGGTGATCGACCGTCTTGTAGATGCCCCCCTGATGTTATTAACAAATCGGAGAGCTGTATATAGCTTTCAACGGTTTAATGAAATGATTGCTTGCAGGCTCTTTGGAGGGCAAGTACATGGACATAGACGTAAACAGTATTCGACAATCCAGCTCGTACGAGCTCCAGCGTGAGGTTTTGTCGGTTTTTCAGTTTTTCACTGCATGGTGCGGGTCATTTTGAGTCTATACCTGCCGTATTGTGCATCTTTATATGAAGACTTTTAAAACTTTTCCCGCTTTAATCGCTGGCTCATTTGCACTGAAACAGTGCACAGAGCGTGAGTATTGCGGTAACTTTCATCTCGTATTAATTTTGACAATAGTAATTACTTGGTTCAGCAGTGCATTGTGCAAACCCGTAATCGTCTGCGCTGAAATCCACGAACTGAAAGCCGCCTGCCCCTGCTCGGCGCCGAAGACACCATGAGGCACTGTCCGTTAACATGGATATACTTACAGGAGGGAGTGTTCCGGAAGGCCTATGGTACGCTGGGTGGCAACGTTCGACACCCTACTCCGCTGACCCAGGGCCTCAAGCCTGGGGCGGCGTAGGCACGCCTGGGAACCTGTGGCGGTCTCCGCAGCCTATCGCCCCGCCTGCTTTAGCGGACCCACGTCTAGGAGCTTACTGGACCACGCAGACAGAGATGCTCTTCCCAGAGCCCATTAGTCAGCAAGCAGACACGAACCTTGCCTTCCAACAGCCCTCACAGGACCTCATGCAGCAAGTTAGTGGCATCACGCATGTGCTTTGATGCTAGCGTTATTAACGCGTGAAATTTTAGGGATAAATATTGGGGCGTTCTAGATATCCCATTAAACTCCATTTTATGATGCCAAGTGGGGCTGTTGAAAACTGAAACGCTATAGTGGAGCGGTGAGGCACTTTTATTACTCCTGCGTCATAAGGGCATTACGTCTTCTCACTTTAATGTTTGTTTTTTTTTCCATTCGGTAGTGCACACACAGTATGCAAAGACAGAAAAAAAATGAATTCCATGTCCAACTTGCAAAGAAATTCCCTGATAATAGCTTACCAAGGCGTTTTGATACCGTTATTTATCAATGCAAATTCATTGCATATGTATTAGTCGAATATAACAGTAAGTATGATAGCATTTTGCACTTCTGAACGATGATGAATATATTTATTGTAGTATTCAGGTAAGGGGTGGGGAGTAGGAGGGTGGTGTCCTTAGTTCGAGGATCCAGTGGCGTAAGTTGCTGTCTTTG